>PVJX010001421.1:0-163825 GCA_004027295.1 Dolichotis patagonum | reverse complement strand
CGAGGGGAGTAACCAGCTGAAGCCACTTCCTTATGGAGTTAGGGCTGTCCTGCCCAAATCCAACATGTTGTCCAGTCGGTTTCCCCTTTCCCCTGTGAGGGTCTTATTCCCATCACTCACCGCATCCCCGAGAACTGCTGGACTGCCCGACCTCCGACTTCAGCGTTGCTGCGGTGGGAATTCACGGTGCCTCTGGGTGGGTTGTGTGCAGTGCCGGTCCAGGTGAGCTGCACGCCAGGCTGTTCAGCTCCATGCTCTGGCAGCTCAAGCCAGTCGCTTCGGCGCGGATCGCTTGTTCAGGTCGGGCGGAGTCTTGAGGCGGGTGCCGTGCTCGCCGATCTTATCTTCACTAATAGTAGCCCCAGGACCTCTTATTCGAGCGGGTTTTTGCGCTTTAGTTTCTTCCTGGGTTGTGAGAGTCTATCTCTCTCTGTTTGGGTCTCTCCAGGGTGTTTTATTCTGGCATTTGAGCTGTCTCTCTCAGAGAGGGTCTCTCTCCTGCTACCTACCAGTCCGCCATCTTGTCTCTCTCTTCAGAAAATAAGTTTTTAAAAGGGGAGTAATAGCTTAATATTTGCTAATGTCTATTATGTAAAATCATATTTAATTTTATCTTTGTAGCAACTTCTTGAGCAATTATTGTCCTCATTATATGAATGAGGAAACTGTTTCAGGGAGGAAAGTCAGTGACAAAGTATTAGGCTAGGGTTTAAAATGTACAAATCCTGAGTTCAATCCCTGGTACCCCCCCGAAAGTACAAATCCGAAACTGATGTTCAGGTCACTTTGATTTACCACCTTATTCAGAATGAAAAGCTTTTTCAAAAGAAATCACAATTCCTTATTCTTAAAACTATGTGTAACTGAGCATAGTATCAAAATCTCCATATTCTATAATAAGAAAATCTGCCTATTTAATTATATGTGAAATGGAGCCTTTCAAATTTTTATTTTAACGTATTACTTTTATAACAGAACTTTATCATATAAACATATGAGAATGCAATCCTTTCCCATGACAGAGGCTATCATAATAGTAACAGATCCTGAAAATTTATGTCCTAAGAAAAGCTATTTTTAAGAAACTTAAAAGTGCAAATGTTTCTTCAGCTTTTAGTAATAGCAAAGCAATTTTGCTGAAGCTTCTGCATGGTAATCCATCTGTGGGAGAGGAATGATCCTTTTATAGTACTTTCATAACAGTCTTAAGTGTCACTATTACGCATCCATTTCCAATACATGAAGGTTCTCCATATTCTTAAATTGATCAATTAATCAAACAATCCAAATATCAAATTTGCAAGAACCACTATGGGGGTCAGTTTGAACCCAGGACCTTCACACTGAGCTACATCCCTAGCCCTTGAAATCTTTTTTGAGACAGGGTCTTGTTAAATTGCTAAATTACCTAGGCTGGGCTTGAATATAAAAGATCTATCTCCTCAGCCTTCCAGAGTGCTGGAATTACAAATGTGTGCCACTATGTCTGGGTAAATACTACTTTATTTATATAGTCATTTTTCATTTGGTAATTTATTTTTTCCACTGATAGGGGTTTTTTGTTATTATTTTTTATCAGCACATTTGTATTAGTCTGTAATATTTGTGGGGAGTTGGTACATGTACACACTTAAGTCTTGTTACTTCCCATTCCCTCCCCTTTCCTCCTCCTCTATCTCTTGATTCCTCTCTCATTTGGAAAAGATCTATCCTCCTGTTTCTTATTATCTAATTTTTATTTTGCTCTTTAAGTCACGTATACTTTGGGTCTCTCATGTGAGAAGAATCATCTGATATTTAAGCTGGTTTATCTAATTCCATTTGTATAATTACAAGTTTTCATGGAGGAAGTGAGAACTTCAGGTGGTGACAACTTCTAGTGATTCATGAGTAAGATTCGCTACTTTCTGCAGGAATTAGTGGTGCTACATGCAATAGACCTGCTCATAGCAGTATTCACAGACCAAGAAATCTCTCTTATGTGTATGGTATCTACTCCCCTAATTTTACTTGGGATGGAATTACATTTGTGTTTGGAAGTCACTATCCACTGAATAAAAAAGGAATGGAATTTAGAATTGAGGAGACACTGGATGAGGTGGCTCAGAGACAAAGTAACATTATGGCCATTCGCTTCAAGTTCACCGGCATACAAATGTGATAAATTTGTGTAATAATAAGACTATAAAACTATGTGAAGTTGTAGTTCTCAGAACTTCTTACAATCTTTCATGTTAGTATAAGCCAAAAATTCTTTATAACCACATATTCATTTTTTGATAAATGAGTACATTACCACAAGAAAGAATTTCCAGTTCCAGAAAAAATATTGAAATTGGTCAAAGTTGCAAAGTACTAAAAGGAACATTATTAGAACCATATGATCTGACCATATGTTTCTGCAGACATTTGTAACCAAAGTAAACACACAGATTTGCATGAATGGCTCACCTTTTAGTGGGTACCAGTAGGTAAAGTCCCAAGTTTCAGTTTTAAGTGTCCTTTATGCATAAGTGTTGAAAGAATGGATATTATCATAGAAGTTGTTACCCTCAGTTTAAACAGGTAGAACAGAGGGTTTAGATGAATGCATTTTGAAAATGGGAGTAGTAGTAGATACTGTATTTTAGAATATAAGTAATATGCTTCTCATGGCCATATTGCTTCTAGACATGAGTAGAGTCCAGGATTATTTTTAGGTGAGCACAGGGTCTAGGATAAAACATAATACATGGCTTAGTTCTCTTTATCCAGCTTTAGAAACAGTTTTCAGCAAAGTGAAAACATAATGAGAAGTTTTGAAAATAGTTGGGCAATTGCAAAAGGGTGATAGGCAACTAGAGAAATTTATGCAAAGGAGAAAGACTTGGGTGGCTGTGTCATTTATTAGTATAGAAGAGCCCATGTCACTGTTTTTTAGGAAATGCAGAGGCAGCCAGTTCTTTTAGCCTGTATATTGCTCTGTGAGTTACTGATCACCCTACATTCAAAGCATGAACTGGGGTTGTGCGGTATTGGAATGCTTTCTTTGGAGTCATTATCAGAAACAGATGGATCAATGCCTCATCTATCCCAATTTGACATTTTGTACTTACACATTTCTTTGTTTTGTGCAAATTAAGTTTGAGATTCTGAGTTTTCGTTTTCTTTGCAGTTCTTAAGGCAGTGAAACATATCTTTAACAACAATTTAAATGTTGATTTTCTCACTTTAGAACTCATTAAGTTTACCTTCATTCTTCTCTGAAGTGTGACGCACTAGTACACAATGAAGGGCAGTAGTGGCACTAATGACAAGAGATATATTTTATTTTGATCCATACTCTGACTCATGTAAGCAATGGAAAGAGATTCTGTGCAGCTTAGTTTAACATTCAGTAAGATTCTTTGGATTTTTATTAGCCTAGTATTTTAAGAAAAGCTTTAAGGATATTCCTAAAAGTAAGTTTTAAGAATCACTTAGGAAAGCCATGTCACAGGCATATAATAATTTTCTTTAAAAAGACTGATTACAGTAATTTGAGTTTTAAAAAATTTATTGTTTTTTGCTTAGACAAAATCTTGATATGTTGGCCTGGGCTGGCCTTCAGGGCTTGGGCTCAGGCAAGCCTCCCACCTCAGCCTCCTGAGTACCTGGGGCCACAGTGCCTGGCAGTAATTTGCTGAGGTTGTGTTTGTGGATAAGTTGTGTTTGTCAATCAGAAGACAACTCGATGAGGATTATTGCATATACTGGTAATAACAAAGCAAGTAAACATATTATCATTAAAATGTATTATCACCAACATGAACTACTTCTCATATAAACAATGGTTACATGTAGTCTCCTTTAGTTACCTGTAGTCACTCAGAATGTGACGATCTTTTAATTCAGTATTCTAATTCATTCACTTTGCGTTACTTGCAATGCAGCTCTCCCCTAAAAATGCCTTGAGCAAGTCAAGAGGAAGTCAACTACACTATAAGCATAAGATGTATCCAAGGGTGGTAGTGATGCCTGTAACCCAGGTTCTCGGGAGGCAAGGTCAGGAGAATGGCAAGTTCAAGGCCAGCCTGGACAACTTAACAATTCATTCTTTTATCATTTATTTACTTATTTTTTATCTTGCCAAAGTGGAGGTTTAATGAGGTGAAGTAAAATGGCCAAAGTCAATCATTAAGTAGCAGAGACTCAAAAGCTAACAAACTCTTGATCCCAAATTCTGTTTTCTTTTCACTTGATCCAAGAGCTTCTCTATACTCTACTGCAGTGGTGGCAAACATATGGCACACGTGCTGCAGTGGGCTATTTGTTTTTTGGTTTGTTTTTGTATTTTTGGTACCAGGGATCAAACTCACAACCTTGTGCTTACCAGTCAAGCGCTTGAGCCACTGAGCTAAATCCCTGGCCCTGTAGTGGGCTATTTGCTATCACTGAAAGCTCTCAAAGGTTTGCCACTACTGCTCTACTCTCTCACTTGTATTTCTTATGAAATTACCTGTCACCATTTAAGTTCAGAGAGGTGAAACAGCCCGTCCAAACTGTGTCAGCAGGTAATATTGGAACATGTTTACAAGTCTAACGGTAACAAAATCCAAGTATACCTCCAAATCAACTTTAAAGAATGAAATATGGACATATTAGTATTTTGATTTATTCTGTTGTAATTTATAATTGGCCAGGTAAAAGATTACAGGGAATCTTTTAGTTTAAGGTTATGCCTAATCTCCAACAATAACAATAAGGATGATACAAAGTGAGCTTTTACAGTTCCTATTCTTTGTTTTAGTTAATAATTCAGCTTCATAAGCAAAACAAAATCCTGATTGTCAAGGTAGGTTAGTTGGATCCTCTTACAACCAATAAAAGACTAACATTTGAAAAGATAGTCGGCATTTAAATATGAATACTATGTTAGTTTGGAAAAGTAGGAAAATACACTAAATATACAAATTAAAATATACACGCCAAATAATACCTTTAGAACTTCAATCCATAACATGTACAGACTTCTCATGATGAATGTGCTAATTATGTATCAAAAATGCACTAATAAAAAATTAAAAATAAAACCTTTCAATACATGTGGCTCATATATTTAAAAAGATAGTACCTAATATTTTACATAGAAGCCACTTGTACACTTGTACTTTTTTTATAATTTTTTAATACACATATTTTATAATAGCAACATGCCACATTAAAAACTTTGAATATCAAGCTCAATAAATGTATGTTCACACATGCTAGCCATATACCTTTAATACTGAGGGACACCCACAGCCCTTAGTTCTGTAAAAACTGGTGTAAAATATTTTAATGTGAAGTGATTAATTTTGGGAGGCAAAAAAATAAGATAATCAAAATGATATAAATTTCTTTGAAAAGGAAGGCCAAGCCAAAAATACAAATTTATTATAAAAAGCACTAAAATACATTCCTAATTATAAACTGTTAACAATATTCATCTTACTCAGTACTCAGCATTAGATTTTCAAAGGCTAATTTTGGGGAATAGTCAGTTTCATACATCTTTTGTTTTCTTTCCAATATGTTGAAGCTTGTTTATTACAGAGTGGAATTTGGTGGAAGATGGGTTATTTTGGATCACGTCCAAGGAGATTTAGTTACTGAAAGCACCTCATTATAAGGTGGTCTTACCAATAAGGTGATCCACTGGCTCGGATCCCATGGATATTATAACAAGGCTCCATTGTGGAGTCCAGGAAACTGGGCAGCTAATGGTTCCCTCAAATGAAACCTTGCGAAACAGAATTCTTTTTTTTTTTCCTTTTTGAGACATGAAAGTCGTTTAGGACCAGGGGATCATAAGCCTTGGTCAGTTTTCTAAATTTCCATTTCCTGAAGTGATATTCTTTATTTTATGACTCATAGCTATACAGATACTTCATGCTAAGATTTTAGCTTCACTAAATATTATCTGATGTGATTTTAGGTTTTTTTAAGTTATGAAAAATTTTATTAGTACTATCTTCACAAAAAATGACTGCATCTACCTATGAAAAGAAACAAGAAAACTACCAAGAATTTATAAAAATTAAATTCTGGTATAAATTGTTGAAAAATCTGAGGTTAAAAAGCACAAATAAGTGTGATAATCAAATTTTTTAAAAAAACTGTCATCACTTACAGATGACTTCACTAAGCAGTCTTTAAAGTGATTTTATAAGCACTTTGACTTCACAAAGACTTATAAGCAGTTTTAGAGAATTAACTATTTTGGACGCGCTTTACTGTATGAAAACATGACAAAGTCCTGTTGTAGAAAAAATATAAGAATACTTTTCAAAATTAAGTTCATAAAAATAAAAACGAAGTCCTGTGTGAATGTAGGTAGTGCCAAACTTAAAATCAGCTGATAATAAAATGCATGACAGGGGCATAGGAAGAGTTCTCATTAATTTCCCCACAATTCTAGAAAGCTGAATGATTCATGTAAAATTAAGTATCAAGTCATAAAACATTTACTTTTTTATTATCCCCTTCCTCCACAAATACAGCCCTTTTCCCAGTTAGTGGTTTCCATTACTCATGGCCTGTACGCAGTATACACTACAGTATTACATAAGTATTTCATATGCAATGAATGTATAAATTGATAAGCAATTCCTAACATCTCCAAAAGTTTAAAAATAAGTCAGCCAAATAATGTTTTCTTCACTGTCTATATCAGTTCTTTGTCACTACACCCATTTATATACAATTAAAGAAGGCTTTGTATAAAGTAAAAATGCATTCTAGATATAAGATTGATCTACTAATAACTAGTGATTTGATATGTACTAGGTATTCTTGTAATTTTTTTAATATTTTAATTTATTTAACTCTATAACCATCTCTTTTTTAAAAAAAATGATGTCAGCATTAATGAAAATGGTCTCTTACTCTATAAAACCAGTACTTTGGGCCGATAGTTTAGCAACACAAACTTGTGAGCTCAATTCTGCAAAAAAAAACAAAAACAAAAAAAACAACCAACCAACCAGTAGTTCACTTCTTGGACTATCACTTTTCTCTCTAAAGAGACCACAAACCTATTTTCAATAGTGTTATCATTGCACAAATTTTTCAAAACATCTTTTAGAATTACTAAAATCTTGTGGCATTTTTCTATGCACATTTTCAGTAATGGAATGTTTTGGCCTCAGGGTCATCAGGTTTTGGAAAGACTAAAAAATCCTATCTAGGGAAAGGGGATGGTATTTGTGACCAAGTTTGATAATAACACTAAGATCTGAGTATAAGATAGTATGCTTGATGCTTTCATATAGTTTATCAATTTTACTAAGGGCAATTTCAAAAGTTTTCAAAATGTTTCAATTGCAGCACTGTTGAAACAAATAGCTACCTTTCCAGCTATGATGCACACTGTGTTCCTTAATTGTGGCTAAGTCAGTTCACCTTTTCTACAAATGCTTGACTTTAAGCATTTTCTAACAAAAGCAAACAAAAGCTGACTTAGAGTAAAATATAAAGATATTTCTTTAAATTATTAATTTTGAAAGCTGTTAGTTCTATAAGTACTAAATTCTTGATCTCACAAACGAAACTAATTCCATGAAAGTCATAGTATTATTAGTATGACTCAGCAAGGTAGGGCCAAGTCTCTTGTCTTACACCTGGTATTCTTTCTACTACCCAATTATCCTTTCCTCCCCCCTCCCCCATCCCCAGGGCTGGGGATGGAACCCAGAGTCTTGCCCATGTGAGGAAAGGGCTCTACTGCTGAGCTACAGTTTAGCCCTACCCTATTACCCATTTAAGATCAAAATAGGAGGGGAGAGAAATGGTTTCACTCTCTCAAAAACCCACAAAATACACATTACTTTCTAAGCTGGTGCTTGGTACTTATTACAAAGGAACTAATGGAAGAATGTATATACTAGGTAATGTATATACTAGGTGGAATCTAAAATATTCCAATCTACAATAAAGCTTTTGTCAATTTAAATTTCTTTCAAGTATGTATAGTATCTGCTATAAAAGCAGATAAGCTAAATGATATCAAAATGAAAGCAAATGCATATACATAATGTTAAGTGAGGTAACTGACACATAAACTTAAATATTGCATGGTTTCTCTCACATGAAAAACTCAATATATATCGAGAATGCAAAATAAAAGACAGATAATAGGGGGCCGGGGATTTAGCTCAGCGGCATAAGGGCCTGCTTTGCAAGCGTGAGGTCGTGAGTTCGATCCCTGGTATCGCAAAAAAAAAAAAAAAAAAGTTAAAAAAAAAACATAATAGGAAAAAAGAATAAAAAAATAGCTAATCCAGTGTGAACAATGTACTATAAGTGTACATGACTTACTACAATTCTCTTACATGTTTTATGTTCTTTGGCCCATTAGTCTGGTTCTCAATCTGTATATAAAATCAACTTTATAAAGTCTTATAAGATAAATGAACCTGATGCTGGAAAAATAAGAGGAAGGGAGAAGGGAATTGAAATGTGTTATGCACATGTACCAATCCCCTACAGTGAATGTAATTATGTACTACAAACATGTACTAATAAAAAGTTAAAAAAAAAAGTAATTCATTTATCCAAATGAATGTAAAAAAAACCTGATTACTGAGAGTTTTGACTTGATAATAACAGAACATGCATATCACTTGACCGTCTCATAAAAGTCCAGTTCTGGCTGGGGAATAATATACAGCTCAGTGACACAGCAACTGCTTAGCATGCATGACGCCCTGGGTTTGATTCCCAGTAACACACACATACATTTCATTTCAAACCACCCAGAAGTTTAAATGCCCACTGAAAAGCATGTTTCTTAGAAAAAATATCTTTTATAACTCTTGTTGATTAGATGTATGGTTTCATTTTCTTAAACATAAATGCATTCAAAATTCACAGAAAGGATTATTGTCCTCCAAAGGAATATATTGCAGCTGAAGTTTATATGCAGGCTTGGTTATTAAATTTATATATGAAGTTTTCTATCTTAATAATCACATAATTAAAGGTTTATGTTAGATCACTTTTTGGGGGTTAGTGCTGGGGACCACATCTCTCTTTTCTCACAATGATGAAGCTTAATAATTAAAACTGAACACTTGGAATATTTCATTTGGCCTTCTATAACTTTATATAATTTTATGACACACTCCAGTAATTCTAGCACTCTGGGGAGCTGAGGCAGGAGGACCTCAAATCTAAGCCCAGCCTAGATGATTTAGCAAGACTTTATCTCGAAATAGAAAAGAACAAGGGACATAGCTTAGTGTGAAGGCTTAGTACTGAAAAAAAAAGTTTGCTTAATTTTTCTAACTTTCAGCCAGTTTAACAAGGAATTAAACTTTCTAAGACAAACTTTAGATTTCTTAAATCTTAGACCAACCGTACCTAAAATCTATAGTGAAACATGGTAGAAGTGTGACCAGACTCAACTGCAATTAATCTTTATGTATCAGGATGAAAACAAATGGTTGAATAGGGCCATCAAACTACAAAATATGAAGTTACGTGAAATTAGAAGTGCTCTAAGAAACTATCTTTCAGGCTAATTTTGAAGTGTATTTAGTTCAGTAACACTTGGAGAAAATACTTTGTAAGAATCACTTTATCAAGACACAACATGAGAATAGTAAAATTTCTTGAATATAGAATACTTAAAAATCTGAAGACACTGAAAAAGCATATCTCAAATTTTTAAAAATTATCCAATGTATACATTATTTACAATAGAATCTGACAGAAGTATGACAACAAATTTTTACAGCTTGACAATAAGTATTATTACCTAACATTAGGAGAGACAACTGCTTACAGTTCTTTCTATTCCATGGATTTTTCCCAACTCCAATTTATTTACACATTTACGTTACTATTATCAGTATTTTTTCAATATGCATGATTCTATTTAACTTTGTGAAATCCTTGACTTTTATTTCTCTGAATCCACTCCTTTCATAGTTCTAATTTCAGAAAAGTCTCTTGTTAAAATGTAAATGATTCATTACTGATTCTATCAATTTCTACTAGTTCAATTTTTTCTTCATCTGTATCTACAGGATCATAAAGTTCAGGTGTAAAATAGATAGACTCGTCTTCTTCTTCCTCTGTTTCAAAAGCTCTATTTGGACTGGAATATTTAACTTCTTTGCTTCCAGGAGACAAAGCAATATCCAGGTTTGGAGCATCTGTATAGCAGAGTTGTTTTGAGTCCTCTTTTTCAGTAAGAGCAGCACCAATCTTTACTGATGATGCAATGCTTTCTGACTGGGAGGATGGCCCAAATGATGTGCTTACTGTTAGATTTGAGGACTCATTCGTAACAGTGAGTGGCAAAACTGTTTTACTTTCTAATCTGTCTGCTTCAAAAGTGGAAGTACAAGAGGTATAGTTCTCTGAAGACTGGAGCTCAGGAATTGTAGTCTGTATTTTATCAGTAAAACATGGTTTCTTCAAGTTAAAGTCAGAACAGCTAATTCTTTTTGTTTGTTTGTTGAATGTTGGGCTTGTAGACCTGGAAACCACATTTTTTTCTGCTTTCACTATCTGGGCAGACTCTTCCAGTGATCCTGGATCATCTATAAATACAAAAATTTAAGACCTTTAACTTTCTGTTCCTAGCTAACATTATAATTGTTAGGTTAAATTTTTTTATTAGAAAGATTAAATCAGCTGTATAGAATACATAGTTTAGAGACTGTAACCAGCAACACTGGATTTTCATCTCAGAATCTGAAAGAACAGCATGCTAACTCTGAAAGGAATATCATATCTCCAGTGTTTCCTAACCCAATCTACAACACTGTCCAGGAAACTATCAAATTACACAGTAGGGATCTAGAAGAGGAAGAAGACCAAAAAAAGGAACAGGCTGAAAATTTACCTGGAAATTCACTAACTGGTGATTGAGAAGAACTGCCTTAATCAACAAGGAAACTGACAACTACAAGGCTATGTATTTTCTCAAGGAGATATAACTGGATAGTATTAAGACCAGTACTTGAACCTAGGTTTCCATTATAATAGCCTTGAATTCACTATGACGTTTATCTAGAAGCATATACCACAGAATAAAAGTTTAAAAATAGACATATTAAGCTATAATGACATATAAATTAAAATTATATCCAATAACCAGAGTTTGGCAAAAATTTCTTTTACAGTCCAGATAGCAAATATACTAGGCTTTGAGGGTCATATTGTCTCTGTGGCAACTACTCAATTATGTTCTTCTAGAGTGATACATAAAACTGCTCAGTTTTGTAGACTGTAATATGTAAGGTAAGTCCATTAAACTTTATGATGTTCTGATATTTACTCCTTATTTGAACTTTATAACCAAACCTGGAGAATGACTAGCAGGTATTTGTTTTTTTCTATTATGACTCAAAAGCATTTATTATTATTATTATTATTATTATTATTATTATTATTATTATGACAAGGTCTCACTAAATTGCCTAGTTGGCCTCAAACTTGTAGTCTTCCTGCCTCAGCCTTCCAACTAACTAGGATTACAGATGTGTGCACCAAACTTGGCTATAATAACACTTTAGTATAAACCACCACACTTAAAAGAATCTATACAATATAAATATCATTTCACTATTATATAATGACTTCTCTATCAAAGGTAAATGGGCAGGACTTTTCATACTTTCTTCCTTTCTGGAGACGCTGTCATTAGGTAGAGATGAGTTTCTGGTAATCATTTTAGGACACTGTAGTTCTTGGACACATATTTTTGCTTCATCTTCCCTAGGATTTTCTGGTGACAGAAGGCTTGCTGCTTCCAACAAACAAGTAGGGGTATGGTCCTGCAAACAGGCCATTTCAACAGTAGACTTGTCGTCTTGTGTACATTTTCTATCCTTTTTGGATACACCAATGACTTTTTGGTGCTTTTTGGAAAATTCAGCCAAGGACTCCAGGGCACTTTCAAAGGTTGAATGGTGCTGAATCTGCTGTCTCACCCATTTAGAAAGCCCTAAAGAAAAAGTAAACCCAGAGGAAAATTTGGTTATTTAGTTACTAAGGTCTTGAAATAAAACATACTTTTTCTAATGAAGTAATCTAATTTGTATTTGAATATATAGACTAGTTATCAATACTTTTTCTACAATTTTACTTCATATGTACAATATGCACATGACTTATGATGGGGTTAAATCCTGATAAACTTTTCATTATGTTAAAAATGTTGAAAGTAAAAATGCAGTTAATAAACCTACCCCCACAACACGAGTGGTTAGCAGCACGGTGCACCACAGAGCATCCATGGTTTACAGTGCTGCGTGGGGGCCGCAGCTAGCTGCCGCCGCTCAGCACTGTCACACAGTACAATCCCTTGATGCAATTGCCAGGAAAATGTCAGAATTGAAATCTGAAATGTGGTTTCTGTGAAATGTATGCTGCTTTCACACTACTGTGAAGTTGAAAAATTACAAGCTCAACCACTGTTAGTCAGGAACCATCTGTGTTCCCTAGTTGAGAATAACTGGGGAGAAATGGCAGATTTAATTTCATCATTACATTATTTCTCACAATTGTTTATGTTTTTTCACACAGGGAAGCTAAGAGTAGTAAATAATGCAATTTTCCATTCCAACATTCTAAATTTGGCTCCATGTCTAAAAAATAAAAGGTTTTTGTTTGCTCCTCTCCGCTAACAACATCAAATATATCATACACTATTCTGAAGATGAAAAAAATAACACTCCCTTATGGGCAAATCATGTCCTACCTGAATTTTTACTATGTAGTTTTAAACATATGTAAATAAATTAAGGGATATGATCTGACCTGTGTTATTTGGAAACTGCAAAAATGAACCATATTGAAAGTATAAGGTATTTTATATTATAGTTTACTTCACAATAAATTCAAAGTATTCAGATTTTTACAAAATAAATATTCCCTGGCTAGTGCCATTAAAGCAAAAATCTTTAGGAACAAGTAGTTTTAAAAGTCACCACGGTATTGTAAGTTCCAAGAAAGATAAAACAAGATTTCAAGCAACCTAAATTGTTATACTTTCATTTGAAATACAATTCTTTAGATTTTTAATGGAATTATTCTATAAATTCTCTACTTGCAAAAATTTAAACAGAAAATAGTAGTGAAAAAAATGTTTGGCTAATAGTAGCAAAACTATTAGCCAAAATAGTTTACATTTTATGAATGCCAAAAAAAGAAAACTATTCAGAAATACTGGAAAATATTTAATTCTTAAAATTTTTAAACTAGTTTTTTGTTGTTTTTGTTGTTTGTTTGGGGGGTTTTTTTGGTACCAGGAATCAAACTCACAACTTTGTGCTTGCCAGGCAGGTGCTGTGCTGTTCAGCTATATATCTATGGCCCTTAAAAATCAAAAATTAGAACTGAAGTAAAAATTTAAACTCTAGAGTTCAAAAATTTTTAAAAAACAAAACAAGCACTTTTCTTGTATTTCTTTATTTTGCTTGCTTGGGGAAAATGATTTTACCAAATAAAAATGTGAAATTCTCTAAAACTGAAAAACTAGTATTATAGTTACATTTTTGTTTTGACCTTTTTATAATTAAAGAAAACCTTTTAGTATGTCATTGTTTGCTTTTAAGAACTTGAAAGGATCTGAGCTCCACCTGCTGACTAAACACCAGTACTTAGCATTTTTGCTTTTACTTACTTCTTGACCTAAGCCACTGCTTGCTTTTATGGAAAAAAAAAAAGCAAACAAGATTTTTAGCTGTAATCTTGACAATAAAGTTTCAATATTACACCAAATACAGTAATTAGATTGAATTGGTAAATGTAGAGTCCATGCCCACCAACAGCTAATCTGAAACCAATTCACAATTTAATTAAAATTTATAATATGATTAACTTTTTAGCTTCAAGGTAATAATAAACACACAAGTACAGTTCACAGCTGTTTGATAATGTGGACTCCTGGCACTGGTACTGGAAAGACTATGTCACTGGTGGATGAAAACCACAGGCACGTAATATTTATTGATTTGGGTGGAGGAAAAAATGACCATCTATTTGATCTTACTGCAGTAGTGCTTTATGTCCTTTCAAAAAATACTAGTTTTGACTACTATAAACTCCAAAACATCTGAAGCATCTCTAAAGAAATAAGCAAATAAATAAAACAAACTTCCGCATAATCCAAAGTAAGAGAACATTAAGTAATCTAAAGAGATGCATTTGTTTACTTAAATGTAAAAATTTGGTATTCCTTAAAACATTCATTTCTTTGGAGAGCTTTCCCCCTGACCATGGTAAATAAACTATTACTATATTACTGAATTATATCTTACATTCTATGTGATTGAAGAATCCTAGTTTATTTAATCTTTGTTAATAACTAAATGAATTCTCTTTTAAAAATAATTTTTTTAACTTTAAATGAGAACTAAAGAACTAGATTTCTAGTCAGTGGCAATTATTCATGTTTGCTCCAATAATTTAAATTTGCTGTCCAATTATCTTTAAAAATAGATGCCATTAAATACGAAAGATTTAAGGTGGTGGACTAGGAACCCCCAGACCCACCTTCTTTCTATGAAGAAATGGATTCAACAATATATGGATCAAACCCCTTTATGAGAAATCCAGATATCAGTTAAGAGGCTCCTGAATGCCGGCTAGCACAAAACCAGCTGTATCAATGCAAGCGAGAAATTTAGTGGCACCTTCTCACTATCGTCCCTACACTGGCACAGTGCCACACGGTTGAGAGTAAAGCTCCAGCTTCTGCTTTTCCCTGAGGAGAAAAGAGAAGGCTGGAGGATTTGTGCAAAGCCTTGACTTTCGGGAGAGGCTATGCAGGGCACTTGCTTCTGTCTTGCCCATCTGGAGATGTGACATGATCTGGGGGATTCTCTACATGCCTGGGGACCACTGAAAACAAAAGAGTGAAGCAGCATAATGCTGCTCTACAGAAACCATGGTTTAAAAAAATAGGTAGGCTGACAAAGCACAGTGGCTACTTTGGAAGGAAGAAAGAGATGAGTGTCTCAGGTTTTCAATAATAAGGGCTAGGTCATTCAACACTGACCATGGTAACCTGGCATGCTTTATATGTCTGCACAGGATGCAGAACAGAAAAGCTGGGAAGTATGTTGCTGCTTTGGAGACCCCACGACACAAAAGTATAATGTCCAGAGGGGAAAACCCCTTCAATTAAGAATCTAAAGTGTTATTACAGGTACAGATTCCCTATGACAAATGTGATCAATATTATGAAAAATATATACTAATAAAAATGAAAGTTAAAAAAAGAAAAGAATCTATACATGTAAATCCTGGGAGGTAAGTCCATGGTAAAATTGTGAGACTCCCAGAATGTGGGGCAGGACTGGTAAGTGAAGGTCTTTTCTTGTGAAAAGGAACTGTTTTTTGAAATGTGTAGATACTAACACAAAGTTATAGGGAATACAAGGAAATAGGCTATTTCCTATTCAAAGCTTGTTCAAAAGAACAAAGTAAATCTCCAGAAATTAACTCTAAAGGAATGGAGGTATGGGAATTGCTGACAAAGATTTGAAAAAACTATCAAAAGGATGCTCATGAGTGCAATAAAATGATACAGAAAAAAAAAATTTTAGCAAAGAATAAAAATAAAGAACTAAACTCTTGATCTGAAAAATGAAGTAACAACTGAAAAATTCACTCAACAGCAGACTTGAATAAGCAAAACAGTCAGTGAACTCTTAAGACAAATCACTTGAAATTATCTAGTCAGAGGAGCAAAAGAAACCCCCTGCACTATCCAAAAAAAAAAAGCCCTAAAAAACAAAAAAGTGAAGAAAAGTGAAAGAGAGCTAGGGGATACCACCAACCAAAGCAATATATATATATAGCCTGAGAATTTAGAAATAAGGAGCAGAGAGATTATTTATAAATAAGCAAAACCTTCCCAAAAATTGGAGGAAAAAACCCTGACATCAGACAAACCTAATGATCCCAGCAGTCAATATCAAAATATATTATAAGCCAGGTGTGCTTGGGTACATCTGTAATCCCAACACTTGGGAGGCTGAGGCAGGAGGATCACACTGAGTTTGAGGTCAGCCTGGGCTACAAAGTGAGTTCAAGGTCAAGGTCAGCCTGAACTGCCTAGTGAAACTACCTCAAGACAAAAAAAAAAAAAGATATGTAATTGAATGGTCCAATCATGTATTAATGATTAATCCTTTGAATGCAGTAACAGTTCAAAAGCTAAAAATCAATGTGATATAAAATCAGAGTAAGAGAACAAAGGATAAAGATTCTAAGATGATTCAACATAGAAAGAGCATCTGACAAATGTCAACACATTTTGATGATGAAACTCTGAACAAATGAGAAGTGGAAGGAAATTACCTCAACACAATAAGCATCATTTGTCAAAGCCCACAGTTAATGTCATATTCAGTGGTTAAAAATAGGTATCTTTTCCTTTATAAGCAGGATTAATGCAAAGATGTCTCTTTTCACTACTGTTTAACATAATACTAGAAGCCTGGGCTGGCTCTGTTAG
Source organism: Dolichotis patagonum (assembly GCA_004027295.1). Lineage (NCBI taxonomy): Eukaryota > Metazoa > Chordata > Mammalia > Rodentia > Caviidae > Dolichotis > Dolichotis patagonum. The sequence continues at coordinate 147,348 of PVJX010001421.1, read as the reverse complement.
ATTAAAAATAAGAAGAAAGAAATAGAAGGGACAAAAGTAAAATTATCTCTCTTCAGAGATGATATATGTATAAAAAACCCTAAAGATTTTCCCTGAAAACACTGCTAGAACTAATGAACAAATGGAGTAAAGTTGTTAAGATTCAAAAACTGACACACCCCACACATTAACCAAAAAAAAAAAAAAAAAAAGAATTTAAGAAAATATTCTATTTGTGACAGCATCAAAAAGAACAAAGCACTTAGGGATAAACTTAACTAAAGGAAGCAAAAGATTTTATGCTGAAAATTACAAAGCACTGCTGAAAATACAGATAACATAAATAAATGGAAAGACATCACACATTCAATACCAGAAGACTTAAAATTATTAAAATGTCCATGCTATTGGAAGCAATCTACAGATTTGGTGCAATTTCTACCAAAATCTCAATGGCATTTTTTATCGTAATAGAAAAAATAAGCCTAAAACCCATATGGAGCCACAAAGGTCCATGAGCAGACAAAACAGGATTGTGAAAGGTCAAAGCTGCAGGCATCTTACTATATGATTTAAAATATATTACACAGCTACAATAATGAAGAAAAGTATGGTATTGGCATAGACATAGACCAGTGGAACAGAATGGAGAACTCAGAAATAAATCCACAAATATACAGTCAATTGCTGCTCTCCAACAAGGTGCCATGAACACGCGAGGCGAAAGATACATCATGAAAAATTGATGTTACCATACGACAGTAATACATGCACCAATGTGTATAGTGGCACAATTCCTTAGAGTCTGGAAGATCTCTGGAAGAAGCCTGTATACCCATCAACTGACTGGATGCAAAGAATGACAAATTTGAGGCATTTATAAGAAAATGGATACACCTGGAAAATATAATACTGAGTGAAATAAATAAGACACACAACCTTAAATACCATTTTGTATCTCTCATTTCAATGAGGAAAAGTACAAAAGAAAATGATAAAGGATGGACAAAAAGGGACAAGGGAATAGATCTTGTCCAATAGTGGTCTAAGGGAAAAGAGACAAGGAGTAAGAAAGACAAGGGGAAAATGAGAGGAAAAAAGGTGTGTTTTATACAGGACCCCAATAACTCCAACCAATGTAAACTTTATACATCATAACATGACCTAAGACAAATAATATCAACAAGTATGTAAATGATGATAGGAAGCAGTAATGTGTACATGTAACCACTCCTTGAGATGTCTGTAAACTACAGGAATTGAAACATGTACTAATGAAATAAAATAGTTTTAAAATGCTAGGAAAACAAGATATCTACATGTAATGAACAAAGTTGGAGCCTTACAATATATAGTACACAAAAGTTTACTAAAAATATATTCAAATCTTAATTAAATCTAATCTTATAAAACTCCTAGAAGAAAACACAGAAGAGTTTAATAATACTGACATTGCTAAATATCTACTGATTTAAAATTATCCTGTGACCCAGCAATCCTATCTCGTGTTTTCATTTTAGTTAAAACACACACACACACACACACACACACACACACACACACACACACACACACACACGAGATATGCCTTCTTGATAAGTGTACAGTTTAATATTGCTAACTACATGGACAGTTGAAATAAGGATTTAAAAGATATTTGTACTCCCATATTCACTACAGTACTAGTCCTAATTTCCAACAGATAGAAATAACCTAAATATTTATTTACAGATGAATAGATAAAATATGGTGCATGTCTTTTTTTTCCCTCTTGTTGCTGAGACAAAATATCTGACGCTCAAAGTTAGGGAAGGAAAGGTTTATTTCTTACAGTTCTTGGAGGTATCAGTCCATATTCAGCTGGCTGCAAGGCAGCCTGGAATGCCTAGGCAGCCATTCATGGCCACCACAAACGTGAACCAGGCAAGAAAGAAAGACGCGCCTTCTTCCCGCACGATACACTGTATGCTGGCTCCACCCCTGGGCAGGTGTAAGCACTCATACCACCAATCCCAGCGCTAGATAACAAACCAATCACAAACGCTAGATTTGGCTGCCATGATTGCATGAGGCTTTGGTGAGGGGGAGGCATCCTGAACATAAACCATAAAGTTATTATTCAACCCTAGAAAAGAAGAAAATCCTGCCCGGTATTTCAACATGGATGAACCTTAAGGACCATTATGTTCAGTGAGATCAGCTGTTGACAGTAAGACAAATGTTACCTGATTCAACTTATGTGAGGTATCTGAAGTGGTCAAACTCAAAGAATCACGAAGTACACTGGGGGTCACTAGAGTATGGAGGAGGGAAGAAATGGGGTATTGCCATTCAATCAGTATAAAGTTTCAGTTATGCAAGATTAAAGTTTGAGTGACCTGGCTTACAGTGTCTATGCAGATAACAATATTATGCTGTACACTTACAAAGTTAAGAAGGCAGATTTCATGTCACGTGTTTTTTTTTGTTTGTTTGTTTTTAAGCTACAATGTAAACACAAAGGTAGTCACCAGCGATTACTTTAAACCCAGCTGGCAATCTTACCAGATATATAGCGACTTGGGTTATTTCTGAAGCGATCATCCACTAGAATAAGAGCTCCCCAGTCATTTTTATGTCGAATACACCTACCAAAAAATAGGAGAAATAAAAAAAAAAAATATGTATCCTTGAGTATAAAAGTCAGGTTTCTAGAGGGACAGAAAATTAATGATGCTCCAGTTAAACTTCTAGATTTTTTTTTTTTTTTTTTTTTGGTATTGGGGATTGAACTCATGACTGGGCGCTTGCAAGGTAGGCGCTTACACTGCTGAGCTAAATCCCCAGCCCCTAAACATTTCTATAAACCATCTAAGAATTATAGAAACTACCCAATCTAATGTACCAAAGTAGGTATAGATTTTCTAGATGTTTTCCTTATAACAAGGGTGCCTTGGAGAATAACCACTTTTTCTGGTCTGCCTTTTTTTTTTTTTTTTTTTTTTTGAGACAAGGTCTCACTATGTAACCCAGGCTGGCCTTGAACTCACAGTGATCCTCTTGCCTCCACCTCCTGAGTGCTGAGATTACAGGTGTATGCTGTCATGCACAGCCAATAATCATATTTTTTTATCAATTAACATGCACTATGAATTTCTTAAATGTACAACATTCACTTGATTTTAAATTTTCAAAATCTTGATTAATAAAAGGATAGACTCCTTTGTAATAATCGTTACTTGTTGATATTGTTCATTGAAAATCAGTAAAATGACAACTGGGGTTCTCCACTTAAGAAAACTGATAAAATACTAACAGTACAGTATTATACATCAGCATAACAGATATATGATTTTTATGTGATCCTAGAAAAATGTGTTTTGAAGCTCAAGAGGCTCTTTGACAGTACTGAACCTAGCACTTTTTACTAATCCCACAAGCACTTCTGAAGCACGTGTATACCAAGGTGAGACACAGTTGGTTGCTGAGAATGCAAATCTGTATAACATGCACACAGGGAAGGAAACAGGCCATTACATTATAGTAAGGCATGTGCCATAATAGAACATACAAAATGCTATGGATTTACTAAGGTATAAATAACTAAAGTTAAAGAAATAAAAATTATGACATTCAACTAGGGTCTTGATTGCTAAATCTGCCAAATGAATAGTATCATAACTTATGGCCAATGCACAGAGTAATGAAAGGAAAAGGTATGTTTAATGGTTTAATATGGAGTTATTTATGTTTAATGGTGAAAACTTTTCTGGTTGGAAGTAAAATATAAAGATGAGAAAGTAGACCTTGTGGATTAAAAACTAGATAGGATCAAGATGGGAAAGGCTATTTGATGACTGTGTGACCTTAGCCAAGTAATTTAATCACTCATAACCAGCTTCAAAACAAAACAAAATGTGGATTACCAATATGCATTGCTATTAGAAGTGATTTGTTAAATGTTTTATTCCAAGTTTCTACTTTTTAAAAAAAACACTTTATCTTTATTCAGTATCCTTCAGCTTCAAAGTTATCCATAAATACTATCATCATGTGTGGAAGGCACAGGAAAATATGGATAAAATCACATTATTATCCAAATATTACAAATAATATTAAAATGAAAAATATTTTCCTATTAGTTGCTTTCTTTGCCTTGAAGTACAAAAAAATGCAATTTTAAGACCCTATAGGATAGATTTTGTTTGTATACAATAAATATAATTTAACAGATATGAAGAGTTGACACACCTTCAGTGACTAAAAGTAGAGTCTGCAAATAGAATGGCTCCTCACACTGGCTGCTATCTTGATTTTGTTCCCTGACATCTTGCGGGTAGAAGAATGAATGACTTTTACCCATAAAATCATGGTCTGGGATTTATTTATTTATTTTGGTGCTAAGGATCGAACTCATAACCTTGCGCTTACCAGGCAAGCACTTGAGCCGCTGAGCTAAATCCCTGGCCCATAGCCTGTGCTTTGATGTTCACATGATAATACTTTTTGTTTGTTGCTAAGCTTCCTTTAATCAGCATTTACTGAGCACTTTTGCATGCCATTCATTGTTTAACCAATCATAAAAATTCTTTAACTTTGAGTGAATGTTGAGTTTTAATTTGGTTCTGATTTCTTCTATTTACTCTTCAACTTCTACTTGGGACATCTAACATTAAAAATATGCCTTCTTAGGATTCTAGTTAGGCAGACTTTTACCAATGTTAAAAAAAAAAAACCCAAAAAACCCAGCAATACTAGTTCTACATGTAGTCCTAATGACAGCAGTAACAGTTATAATAAATTTTACTATCCTTACCTACCTAGGGCCTGGTTTAAGGCCCTGTATGCTTGAATTTCATACCATTGGCGGCCAGGTAAAAGTCCTCTCACTTTCGAATGATGGTCATTGTATTGTCGCTTTAGTTCAACCTGACAGGTTAAGAAAAATGTAGTAAAGACAAAGTTTTTTTTCAAAAAATCATATTAACCTTTAACATTTTGACACAATGTTTTAGGGTAAAGAGGTATTTTGTTTTCTAGCACTTATTTTTTTCATTTAAAGTTTTTATTCATCCTTGTATTACTTAAATTCCCTTACGCATATAATCATCTGTGTGATATCAATCATTTGAGATAATTTACACATAATAAAATACACACATTTTCAGTGAGTAAGTACATAACTTTTGGCAAATATATTGTCATATAACTCACTCATGTGATAATATATAATATTTTCATCACTGGTAAAAGTTCCCTCCCATGTGTTTTCCATTGATTTCCTTCCTTTACTGCTGACGCTAGAAACCACCAATCTGCTTTCTTTCTTTTTCTAGAACTGCATATAAATACATATTAACATATAGAATGTAATCATTTGCCTTTTTTACTTAGCACAATGTTTTTGTAATTCATCCATGGTAAAATAAATGTCTGATGAGACTTTTTTTTTTAATCAGTACCAGGAATCAAACTCATGACTGTGCGCTTGCGAGGCAGGCGCTTACGCTGCTGAGCTAAATCCTCAGCCCCAAAATAAATATTTTGTTTATCTAGTCTGGTCATCTCTGTCCCCAACCTCCAAGATTAAGTCAGATCCTTGCACATTCTAGCTAAGTACTCTATCACTGATTCATGCTCTCAGCCCTAACCTCTGCTTTGCTTTTTTTAGTTTCTGCTTTTTAACTGGGATGTTTAGACCATTTCTATTTAGAGTTGTCACTGTTATGCCTAGGTTTAAAAATATCATTTTTTTACTTTTTTTTCTCCTGTTTATCTCACTTGCTTTTTACTTTTTTGGATCAATAAAATTTCCCCCATGTTTCCATTTTATTTCCACTACTGAATTTTAACTGTCTTGGTTTTTGCTTTGTTTCTTGCATTTGTGCTAGAAATATTAATCTTCAACTTACTGCTATCTACCTTAAAATAGTTTTAAATACCAACTGGCATATAATATAGGAACTGTACCATACATAATATGCTTCCATTGTTTTTTCTTGTGTTTTGTGGTATGGTTGCCATACTTCAATAAACAGTATTGGGGGTGAAACCCATGCTAAGCCAGCACTCTATTACTGAGCCAATCCCTACCTCCAGTCTTTATTTTTGAGACAGGGCACTCCCAAAGTTGTTCAGGTGTGGGGAGCGGTTGAAGCTAGAAACTGATCACATATGTGGTGGTGAGGCAAGTCCCTTTCAAGAACGAAGAGCACTGGAGGCAAGCTGCATGAACAAATGCTTCAATTCAGAGAACACCAATGCCCGAGGCAATCCAAGCAATGGGTTGCTAGAAAGGGGGAGTGACGTGACACCTATCTGCCAAATGTGTAAATAAATGCTATGTGGTGGCTGAGCACTTCCTTTCCTGCCATCTGAAGAGGGGCCTCCACCTGACCTCAGCTGCGTTCTGTGTACTGTCCATGCTCTTACTGTCCTTCCTCCTGGAAACTTTGAGAGCTGTGCTGGACAAGACATACGATACTTAAATATGGACCAGGGTAAAAAGAAATAGTGGGTAAGATGACACTTCTCATTGTGTGCACAAAAGAGGAAGAAATGCACTGATAGCACCAATATTAATCAGAGAGGCATACTGATATTAATATCATCAGGTGTAAAACTTGGGGCAAGAGAGAAGCAGGCTCACTAGGACCAAAGAGAGAAATGGGCTCACTAGAACCAAAGAGAAAAACGGGCTCATTAGTACCAAAAAGAGAAATGGGCTGACTAGGGCCAAAGAGATAAACAGGTTCCTGAGAAACAAAAAGGAAAAAGGTGTACTGATTTTACCAGTTGTCAAACAAATTCTCAAGAAACAAATGTACATGGAACTGTTTGTTGTATTACTGATTTATGTATTTACTCTCTTTCTGTGGATTTTGATTAAAGCATGTCTTAATGGTTGTAAGCTTGTTGGGACAACCTCAAAAGACTTGGCTTGGAGCACTATTTTAAAATCAAGTCCTGAGCAGGAAAAAGATGGCGGAACAACATCCACTCCAATAACCATAACTGAGCCACAAGCAGCAATTCCTACCTCCTCAGTTCAAGGAAATTTTGCTGCATCATAGGCTGAGATTTGCCCCCTTTATAAAATAGTCATTCTTTAAGTTAACTGCTCATCAATTGGCCTTTGAAAATGCAAATAGATGGTGTAAAGAGGTTTTAAGACCCATAAAAAAATGGGCTGTGCTGTCTGAGATTTCAATTTGTGCAGATATTGGCTCCTCATGTGTGCAGGGGGCTACCTTGGCAGCAACTATTACTCAGGTTATTCAACCACAGCCTAGAGGAAACAAAAACACAAGGTAGTAGCTTGTTTCAGTTGCAGGGACAGAAGGACAAAAGCCTGGCTGGCCATGCCTTCTGCATGCTATGGCATGAACTACACCAGGACCTGACTGGGCATTTAAATTGCATGCTCACCCAAACCACAGCACTCAGTTTGGGACTGCAGGAGCCTCAGGAGCTGCAGCAGCTTTCTGTGGGAAGAAAAGAAAGAAGGAAAGGACAGGACAGGACAGGACAGGAAAGGAGGCAATGGTTATGGCTGCAGAAAAGACTGGAGCTGTAGCTAGAGGCAAAAGCAGTGAATGGGAGCCCCAACCATCTAAATAGGAGATACAAGGATTTTTGTTTTTCTTTCTACACTTAAGACTGATAATGGCCCAGCATGTAGGAGTGCTGCCTTCCAAATGTTTCACAAAATTTTCATACTTCTCTTACCACAGGAATTCCTTATAAACCTCAAGGCCTAAAAATTGTTAAACATGCTCACCGTACACTCAAAATTCAATTACAGAAACAAAAGGAGGAATTCTCTACAAAATTTACACCTCAGACTTCACTTGGCAGTATATACTATTAACTTTTTAAATTCTATTATGGATGGAACTAGAGCAGCAGAAAGACAATTCAATCTGGTAAAGAAAAAGAAGCTAGGAAGGGTCCTAGCCCACTACTCACTTGTGGGATAGGGTATGTTTGTGTCTTTCCAGAGAATGCTGAACAGCTTATCTGGGTACCAGAGCATGTGGTATGGCTGTATCATGGACCCAGACCCAGAGGAGTAGATGCTCAGTCCTGTGACAGCAATGCCTTAGAGACCACACCACAGCCTACAAAGATGGAGCTAGACCTGACCTGGGGCCAACTAAAGAAATTGATCCAGGATGCCCAGGAGATGGTAACAAAAACAAGAATCAAAGGTCTGAGTAGAACCAAGCTAAAAGTTACATGAAAGAAGGGGACACAAAAGTTACCAGTATTCTTAGACAACACAAAATACAAAAGCATATACTGATTATATGTAGAAAGTTTTATTCCTTCCAAATTCTTAAGAGATCTGTTAATTGACCTGCAACAAAATCTGATTCATCTATAGTTATAACTTCTAAAACTGTAAAAAGTTATAATTTAATTTGGTCCAAAATATATTTGAGTGTACTCTGACTTTGTAATATGTTTGTCTCTTTGGTCTATTAAGCTGTGTATTTACTTCTTTGTCTCTAATGTCCATTAACAGCTGTTAATTTTATTTAAGCTTAATGATTTTTCTCTTTTCCTTTTGCATTTTTGGATCATCTGTTTATAAAACAATTTGGGTTAAAAAAAAATTGGGTTATAGGTTTACAAGCATGCTTTCACACAGGTTGCCAGCTAGTAAAATTGATGCTAAAATTGGTTGTGTAAATGTAATGTATATTTTTATGTATTGTGACTTGAAAGTATCTCACTGTTCAAAATAATATGTTAAATGTTGCAATCTGGTTTTCATAAGTCATCAAAAAATTATTAAGATAATTAAACAAAAATCCCTTAGGGTAGGGATAGATTATTGGACAGGGCTCCAATTGATGAATAAAAGCAGACGCCTGGAATAACACTAACCATTTCTTGTTCATTAATGGGAAACCTCAATGATCTCCATTGCCTTATGGAAGACACCCTAATAAATGTAATTAAAATATATTATTGTGATATGTTTACGTTAGTCATCATCAAAAGGATTAAGTTTTCTAGATAGCAAGCTTTTTGATTTAAAGAGACTATGGTCAAAGGTTTTCATATGGCTATCACGACTGTTATTGTTTTTGTAGTGTATTGAATGTACTTGTGCCTTTGGATGTGTGGGTCTTCCAAAGTATGGAACAGGGATTGTTTATGGTGACAGACTTTTCTTTCAGATTCAGATATCTGCCTTTAACAAAAATTTATGGGATATACATCCCACTACAGATCAAGAAGTTAGGTAAAAGTTTCTTATGTATTAGATGGGGGTGATTGATTAAAAAGGGTATTTTATGTCAAAAGGGAAATTTTAGGAGTTACAAAAATGTCATCATGATTGTCATGCTACGATATTGATATTATGTAGTTTTGATTTATAATTTTGTGTAAAATTTATAACTTTGTTAACTTTCTATAGGGGTTTAAATATTACAACATCTAATAACTACATTAAATAACGGTTCCATTTTATGTTCTAAAGCACTTGATATTCAGATAAGATAGTAAGAGGCTTGCTGCCTCTGTTACATTGTAATGTTATCAGTCTTCTCTTCTGGATGTTCAGTAACTGAGGTTTGGAGACCAAAAACTAGAAAGACAGATGGGCTAGGATGACGCCAATATTTTGTCCTCAGCCCCTTTGAGATCAATGAGGGCTCACGACAAAAGAGACCTCTGCTGTGATATCCTAAAACTCAAGAGAGGGCCTGGTCTTCTGACCAAGGAGATTGTGGGGCCATGGAAGAAAGTGATCAATGATATGTAGTGTGCCTAAGGAGAGTCATCAGGAGAGAAAAATCTCCCAAGCTTTCACAGAAAGCAATTTGGTCAAGCAATAGCTGTGAGTCTTTCAGATGGCTGACACTGACAGAAGTTCTAAGAAGTGCTATGAGGCCCCTTTCATGGACAAATAGCAACCGCGGCAAGCTGCATGAACAAGCTGCTTCAGTTCAGAGAACACTAAGCTCTGAGGCAATCCAAGCAATGATTGCTAGGCAAAGGGGGTGTCACGTGACGCCAACCTGATAAAGGTATAAATAAATGCGCTATGGTAGTTCAGCAGTTCCTTTCCTCCCATCTGGAAAGAGGGGCGCCACTTGACCTCAGCTTTCTGTATATTGTTTATCTTTATTTCTCCATCCTCCCTGTCCCAGGGAACTTTGAGAGCTGCCCTGGATGTGGCATCCAGGAAAGGACGGAACTTGCAAACCTCCTTCTTCAGCTTTCAAGTAGCCAGAATTACAGGCATGTGCCACTGTGCCTAGCTAAATAAGCATTTTGGGGAGGGGGACGAGGTTTAGAGTTACAGGAAGGTTATGAAGATAGTACAGAGTGTCTGTGTACCTTTTACTCAGTTCCCCCTAATGTTAACATAGAACATTACTATGGTACATATATATAAATAAAGAATTAACATTAGGACATCACTTTTAACTAATATTTTATTTTTATTAACAGTTTTTCAGAAAATACCCCTTTTTTGGTAAAAGGAATCTTTTTTAAAAGATACCTTTTTTTACCCAATGATTTACCATTTCTGGCACTCTTCCTTTCATTGTGTAGTTTCTTTCCAATATCATTTTCCTTCTATCTGAAGGACTTCTTTTAACATTAAAATTGTGTTTTACCTCTACACACTGTTCTCCTTCTTAGACCCTAATTATATTTCATTTGGCCATTTTGTATAATCCCAAATGTCAATGATGCTGTTCATTTCTTCTATGTTTTTTTTCTTTTTGCAGTACATATACATCATTTTGGATAATTTTTCTGTGTTCAAGTTTACTGATCTTTCCTTCTACAGTATATAACCCATTCAGTGCACTTTTGGTTATGTATATTGTATTTTTGATATTTAGAAATATCATTAAGACCTTTTAAAAGATAGGTTGCTTCTTCTCTCATCTTCTTTGAACATGCAGAATAAAAAGCAGGGTATTTTAATGTCCTTATCTGCCAGTTCTAATGTTTCTGTCATTTCTGGTTTTTCTATTGGTTGATTTTCTTCTGTATTAGAAGTTATATTTTTTTCTTTGCAGATTTGTTAAATTTGAATTGGATACTGAATACTGTTAATGTTATATCAAGTTACTGGATTTTGTTGTATTATACAGTCTTGTGTTTTCTTCTGCAGTGTGGGTAGGTTCCTTGGAACCAATTAAATTCTTTTGAGAGTTATTTGTATTTCTAGGGCAGGTTCAGAGCAGCCTTTAAGGCTACGGCTGATTCATCTTCAGTACAAGGGTGAACTCTTCTGTTGACTATATCCAGTGTTTCATGTTTTACAAAACCACCCCCGCCCCCGCCCCCCAACGCAGAGCTGTCAGAAGCACAAACTATTCTTAGAATTTTGTGAACTCAAGGAAATTTTTTGCTATTCCTTTTCTTGGCCTTAGGTAGTTTCTTTTCATATATGGGCCAATTGGTAGCTTTCTCTTTATGCTACTCATTCTTCTCTGGTACTTTGTATTGCAAATTCTCATTGCCATGGTCTCCTAACCATGGAGTCCTTAGACTGCTAAACTCTGTTTAGGTTTATTCTTCCTTCACCATGCACTGTGGCTTAGCTTCTAAGCAACAATCTGATGCAAATGGGAAGGTTCATCTTTTCTTCCTCTCACAAATCTCAGTCCTACTGTGCCTACTGCCCATTATCTAAAACATCCAGTTTTCTAGTTCTTTTAAGCAAGAGAGTTTATCTGGGCTCTGTGATTGTTAATTTCATTTCAAAAAATTTATTATGGAGAAATGTGCCTATACATAAAGAGAAAAATATTTAATTTACCTCAACTATGCAATATTGTCAGTATTTTTCTATCTTGCTTAATAAGTATCCCTGCATATATTTTTTGTGTGTGTATGTGTATGTGCGGGCATATGCCTGCATACATATAACAAGGACATTTTAAGACAAACTGCACTAGGTGATTTATGACTTAGTACCATTCAAATCTTTTTCAGCAATAAATTAAAAATATTCTTGATTAGAAGTTACTATTAAATATCTGAATAATTCCTTCTACAGTAAGCAGTTCAGACTTAAGCCTATATATTACTAGAGGGCTGATAAACTTCTGCAGCTTGTGAGACCCTATGCTCAGATGTGACATGTGCATATTTCTGAGGTCACACAATCCTGAGACACTAAAATACTATGAATCATTGCTTTATAACAACTTGAACCTTTTTTCTATGCATTGAACTGCTAGGTAATTTTATTAAACTAGATATACAACTCCAGAGTTACATTTTTAAAAATGTGTACAACAAAGAATGACTTTTTTGTTAAAATATTTAAAATATACTTATTTAGTTGGGTGTGGCAAAAAGTTTCTGCCCTAGTACAAATTACTAAATATGGTGGCGGTCTAACCTGGCGGACGGCCAAAGCAAAAAGACAACACATACCCTGATGCCCACTCCCTCCTCCTTCCCCTCCAGCCCTCTTTCCTTTCTCACACACACAAAGAAAATTCCAATCAGTTCCTCCTGAGGCATTAACATCCACCCCAAACTCTGCCTCTGGCCAGAGGTCATAAAACTTCCCACCATGCTTATCCCTAGCCAGAGGAGAAAGCCCATCCCCGCGAGTTGTGCACTCCTTGCCGCATTGTCAATAAAAGTGTCCTTTTTCTTTCTTTTTGCTTCTCTATCACGCAGGAAAAACCTAACACATGGTGGTGTGCCTCAAATTCAAGGTCAGCCTTTATTACACAGTGAATTCAAAGCCAGTCTGAGCTAAGCAGGGTGGCGCACACCTGTAATCCCAGCACGTAGGAGGCTGAGACAAGAGAATCACTGTTAGTTCTGGCCTCGCATAGTGAGTTTAAGTCAGCCTGAACTACATTGCGAGACACTGTCTCAAAAAGAAAAAAAAAAAAAAAAGAAAAAAACAAAGCCAGTCTGAACTACATAACAAGAATCTGTCTCAAAACAAAGCAACAAACAACTTAAATAGTGATACTGATATTTACCTGGAATACAGAAAAAAACAGTCTGGACTACTGCTCATCTGACACATAATAAAGGCAGACTTTAAATCAGTACAAAAGGGATAAACTAGTAAATAAGTGGTATTAGGGGAGACTTTTGAAAAAATAAAAACCACTTTGAAAACATAAAGTTGGACCTCATCCCATAAACTAAATTCAGGGTATCTTGAAAACCCACAATTGTCCTAAAGAAAATATAAGAAATTAGCTAGGTGTGGTGGCATATGCCTGTAATCTGAGCATTCTGTGGGGCTGACACAGGAGGATCAAAAGTTTTGGTGTAGGGCTGGGGATTTAGCTCAGTGGCCTAAGCGTCTGCCTGGCAAGTGCGAGGTCATGAGTTCGATCCCCAGTACAAAAAAAAAAAAAAAAAAATCCCATAAAAGTTTTAGTGTAGCCCGGGCAATTCTGCCTTAAAACAGAAAAAAGTAAAAATAAAAAAATGGCTGGGGATATAGATCAGCAGTCTGAGCAATGGGTTCCATCCCCAACACCAAAAGAAAAAAAAGTACTTCATAATTCTGATGTCAAAAGACCATAAAACAAAAAACAGAACAAAAATTTTGATAGATCTGTCTACCTGAAAGCTAAAAATTCTACATTAAAAAAGAAATCTATAAAATATGCAAGAATATATCTATAACACATAGTGGGTAAAGAATTAATAACTTTAAGTGTAAGAATTTATGCATATAAATTTTTAAAAGACAAAAATTCTAAAAGAAGGGGCTGGAGATTTAGCTCAGTGGCATAAGTGCCTGCTTGGCAAGTGTGAGGTCATGAGTTCAATCCTTGGTACCAAAAAAACAAAAACAAACAAACAAACAAACAAAAAAAAAAACTAAAAGAAATGGCAGGGTCAGGGATTTAGCTCAGCAACACAAGTGCTTGCCTGGCAAGCGCGAGGTCGAGTTTGATCTCAGATATCGAAAAATCAAAACAAAACAAAACAAAAAAAAGAGAAGACATGTAAAGATATATAACATAGTTATTTATAGCAAAAATAGAAATAGCTTATAATGACAGTAAATGCCTCACTACAAAGCAAAACAAACAAGGAAAAACAATAAAAGGGAAAAAAGGTAACTCACTAATAAGAATATTAAAATGCTACTTTTCATATGTAAGAATAGTAAATACTTGAAACAGTAACTTCATTTCCATACCAATTATAATAAACTAGTACTAAGTTTCCTCTACCTTACACAACCACATAACTGGACAAAGTTCAAGACAATTATTTTCAGCAGAAAAAGAGCAGATAGCAACTCATGGAGAAAGGAAATTTATAAGGTAAGTGCTCTAATCTTTTGTGGGTGCAATTTCTCAATTATAGTGCACTGAACTATATTATAGAACAGTGGTTCTGCAGAGCTCATTCAGGAAGCATACCAACATTTATAGCATTTGTAATTCCTGGAACTGGTGGGGTAGAGGAAAAGGCAGCATGGGAACAGCCTCACAGAGTCCACACGTAGGTCTTCAGTGAGCGCCTGGTTGAAGATCCGGCTGCAGGTATACAGGGTGACACTAACCAAGATGCCAAAGGGCATCTAATGATTCTGGTTGACAGTAGGAGACAGATTAAAGTACTCAAGGAATGAACTGCTTATAAAAACAAGTATTCTTCAGAAGAAAACAGAATCCTGAATGTCTATAATGTACCACCCACAATACCTAATGTATAATAAAAATTACGAGGAAACGAAGGAAAAAAAATGTAGTCAATAACAACCAGTGAGGAAAGGCAGCTTTTACATAGCAAAGACTTTAAGGTAGGTATTAACATTTAGTAACAAAAAAACAGGTAATCCAACGAATAGACTTTAGGGAATCTCAGCCATCAGTAAAACTTATTTTTTTAAAAATTCAAATAGGAATGCTATAACTGAAAAATACAGTAGTGGAAATAAAAATTCACCAAGTAAGTTTACCAGCAGATTGAAGAAGGCAGAAGAATTAGTAAATCTTAAGAGAGATCAATAAACACATCAATAAAAGCCAAGTAACTTCATACACAGAAAATGATACGGGTATGAAAGAATCAAAGCATACAAAAGCATTCAGTGATGATCTAAATAAACTTGTTATTCAGAGGTGAAATGGTACTAATGCATTTGATGTAAAAACACAGTGTCTCAAAGTCTGTACTGTTAAACCTTGAAAACACATCTTCCCCTCAGCATGAACCACTTTTATGCATACAACAAATAATTTACGGATCTACTACATATAAACATACGTATGTTTATAATACCTAGGTAAATTAATAAAAATTTTCCTGTTAAAGTCTTTAAAAAGTAAAATGCAAGTTCTGAGTGAAAGGGAATAACATAGAATTGTTCCTCCATATTGGTGAGTTCCACAACAGTAGATTCAACCAATTACAAATAAAAAACATCAAGGAAAAAAACTGTTTATACTGAACATGATCAGACTTTTGGTCATTATTCCCTAAACAATACCACTATTTATATAGCATTTACATTGCATATAGACAGTATCAGAACTAATCTAAAGATGAATTAAGGTATGCGGGAGGATGTACATTAGATTATATGCAAATATTATACCATTTTACATATGTGACTTGAGCATCTGTGTATTTTGGTACCCACAATGGGTTCTGGAACCAGTCCCCCACAGAGACTAAGAGATTATCATATTATAATTCTAGACTTTTTAAACTAATTGAGTCAAAATAGGAGTCAGTTTTAAATGGCTCTCAAGAATGATGCAGAAACATTTAAAATATAACATTTAAAGTAGAAAATTTGATATAATAGGAAGAAGAAAATTTTAGCAGCTGAAAAAACAATGAATTCATTTCAATGTTTGTAGATTCAACTGAGTACAAGGCCTCTGTGCTAGGTAACATGAATACAAAAGTGATTTAAAAAGATTTCTGCCACCAATAGCTTACAATGAACAAAGAATACAAACACAAATGGTGATCAAATAAATGTGGATAACTGTATACAGAGTAAAGGGAAATGAGAAATGAAGATATAAATGTTGTCCAAGAGAATGAAGGGCTGACCTGGAAAGGCAAAAGAGTAGCAAAGAGGTCCAGTTTGTAATCCATTCTGGAGCTATGGCACTTAAGCTACGAAATAGAAGTGAGTCTTATTAAAGAGAGAAAAAAAAAAAAAACAGAAAAATTTCTGAGTTTCCAGTTATTGAGAGAAGTCCAATAATATGCCAAAGAAGACAAGAACACAAGAATATCTGAGGAAGAAGATGAATTTGGCTTTATTGAGCAAAAGATGACAATAGGAACTAGGCTAAATAGTCAAACTGGAAGCTGGGAACCAAAGATCTTAATAGTATTTTTTTAAAAAATTATTGATTGTCTATAAATTTTATGCACAGTACAGCGATTAACTCTTACAGCAATCTTACAAGGTAGATATTATTCACTTTACAGATAAGAGAATTCAGATTGATAACATTCAGGTACAGCTGGAATTTGAATCTGAGTCCATCTGACTCAAGAGCAAACTCTTTGAAGAGTGAAAACTCTAGTTTGACCCTATACATAATATGAGTAACCTGACGTAAGTCACATCTTTTGTGTCTTTTCCTATTTAAAAACAAAATGTGTAGAAAATCTAAAGTAAAAAATGGTTGTTGGATTTAATGACAGCAATTTACTTGCTGTCACAAACTACTAGTTTGAAGGCTCACAGAAATTTATCATAATTCCTAGCAAATAGTTACTATAATGTGAAACAGCCATATTTATTTCCTTCTTCTAGTCAATTTTGAAAGGTATCTTTTAGATGGTATATTGAATGGTGTATTTCTGTAGTAAAGCCTAGTTAAAGTACAAAAGTAAAGTTACTTTTTTGGGAAAATTTTGGACTTTTTAGATAAATTACCAGAATTTATTAGTCTTTTCAGTGTAGTCTGCATAGGTTGAGCATTCATAATCTGAAATCACAGTTGCTTCAAAACCTGAAACTTTTCGGACATAGACACCTGGCTGGTAATAGGGCCCAATCAAAATGCAACCATGGTAAAAATACGGTATAAAATTACTTGCAATCCATGTGGATAATGTATGTAGGAATATAAATAAATTTCTTTATTTTATTTTACAGAGAATAAAATGAAACACAACAGAATAAAGCAGATCAGAACAGAGCAATGCAAGCAACACAGGACTTCAAAACAAGACAACAGGAAATCAACAGAGGCTACCATAATGTCTCCTGTTTTCTTTGAAATAGCTGTCTGTATCTTCACACATACTGAAATCAAATAACAGAAAACAGACTAAAACCAATCAAAACAAAGAATAAAAGCATTATAGGACTTCAAAACAACATGATACGAAATCAGCAATGGCTACCATAATATCTCGTTTTCTTCAAAATAGCTGTTCATACCATCACACATAATAAAATCAATTAAATTTCATTTTTTGATGTGGTCCTAACCCCAAGATACCTCATTATATATAATATAACTATTTCAAAATCCTAAAAAATCTAAAATCCAAAACTTCTGGTCTCAAGCATTTCCTGTACCTTTATTAATTCTTTAAACCAAAGAACATGGTTTAGCAAAGAACAGAATGATACACTGCTGACAAGAAGCTTTCAAAATGGTAGATAAAAATTTTTATTTTATAAAAAGAATCCCCTCAAAAAACCCCTAGAATTCCTGCAGAAGAACCCCTAGCTTTCTAAATTAAAACATTAAACATTCTAAATTAAAATGTTAAAAAAGTAACAAATAGTAAATAATGTCACATTATGCTGAATAAATTTCTGAAAATTCAATAATAAAGTACATTATGATATTTAGAAATAGATATTTTGCAAATTCTATCCACTTGAGAAAAATATATATACGTTTTCTATCTACCTCTCAAAATACAACTAAAGCAGTTTTTCTTCTTTAACAGTATTTTTCTCAAGATAATTTGATTTTTATATTTTGTCAGACCTAATACTTAAGGAGTTTTCAAAATTGACTACACTACAGATGATACTTTATAATGACTATTCCTATCACAACATCTGCTCTAGGAAATATTCTTTATAAATGAAGTATTTAAAGATAACATAGCAACATTAGCTTAAATAAACAAAATTATGACTCATTGGTCTTTTATTTTTCATCAAAATAAATGAACTTTCCTGTATGATATATTTCTTACAAATTTTCAAACATATTTTAACGATCCAAAAGATTTTTAAAATGCTGCCAATATTTTACCTAGGGAATTATTTCAGTTAAAAAAAAAAACAAATAGAATAAGCACTTGACATCAGTCATATATTTAACTCTGAAATGCTTTTATTATATACAAAGATTTTTAAAATCAATAATAAAATACATCATTGAGGAATCATATTTAACTAAGGGGGAGGTGGAAATCTAAGGGTTTAGAAAAGATAGGAAGCCAGCACATCATTTTAATGATATCAGAATCTATTTCATTGTAAACTTAGTGATTATCAGGCATGAAAATCAATGCTCAATTTAAAATGACATATAGCATATGTGAAAAAGCCAGTTTCTCCTGCCAGCAAACAGCCTAAATGTTAAGTAAACCAAAGGCTGGAAGGGATTAGTTGAAATGTCAAAAGACAACCTTTTACTTTTACCTGCTCATCCTTATAAACACAGTCTTATCCCTCAGGCATGCTTTCCAAACAAATAGTTTTAATATGAAGCACCAAAAGGCCCCAGGCAAGCTCTGCCATCTTGTAACTGTCAAAGAGATTAGTCTTTGATCTATTTGGGAGGTCATGCCCATATTCACATTAGTTATACAGTCTTACAACATTATACCTGTTGACCAATGCTTCTTTAATGCCTAATGAGACAGACATTTTATATTATGGAAGTTAACTGTGAATGCTTTTTCTGAATTTTGACAGAAAGTAAACACCATAAACTGAGCTCAAGTGTGGTTTGGAAAGATGATCTTTTAGATCATTTAACATTACTTTTCAAATACATTTTATATGCCTTTCTCCAAATAAAAAGTTTCTACTTGATTGTATTTTGGAAGGAGTTTAAATCGCTCCCCAACCCTAATAAATTACTGTATGTGTAGTTTTGGAGAGATTGAAGAGGTGCAAGAACAGAAGGAAGAGGGCAACCATTGTCATCAAATAGGAGGAACCACAAACTGAAAGCCCATAGCTGAGTTTTGTGTATGCCTTAAAATAATGAGAATTATTTGCCAATATTCAAAAATTTGACTATTTTATTACTATTATCCTCAATTAGCACAATCATTTCAACATCTATTTAACTCATGTAGGTACTGGAGTTTGCAACCCATTGGTCCAGATGTTGCATATATTCACACAAATTTCTTTCCATAAGTGGATTTCAAAGTTCACACAAAATAGAAAACATCCTTAAATTGGTAATTTGGTAGTTTCTAGATAATAAACAATGTATCTGCTCTAAAGTGTAACCTAAATGACACAAGAGATACTGAACAGGGGGCTGGGGATTTAGCTCAGTGGCATAAGCGCCTGCCTGGCAAGCACGAGGTCATGAGTTCAATCCCCGGTACCAAAAAAAAAAAAGAGATACTGAACAGCAAACACATTCATGATCAAGTGGTACTTAGAGAACTGTGTAAAATGTATCCAATAGATAGATAGTATTCAAACACAAGAGATTTTTATATTCTGATTTTTACCATTAAATTATAATGCATTTCAGGTTAAATATAAGTTCCTTAAATCCTCCATGCCTCAATTTTATGAGGAACAGTGTAAGTAATATACTACTTAAAGCAGTAACAGACAATATAATGAAAAGGATATTTATGTCAACAACAAATGTACGTCACAATTTTGAACATTATTTTTTCAGCTTTGAGTCAAACCTATCAGTGTTGGCCTTGAATAGCTCTGTATAAGGGCCGGGGATTTAGCTCAGCAGTGTAAGTGACTGCCTGGCAAATTCGAGGTTGTGAGTTTGATCCCCGGTACCAGTAAACAAACAAACAAACAAACAAACAACTCTGTATAAGAGCAGCCTCTTATGTTTTATAAGTAGCTTCCGAAGAAATAAATGGTGTAACAAGTATGAGCTGGAACTATAAATGCATATCTTTACCACTACCTAGAGAAAGGTGGCAGACTGTATCCCAATTCATATAATTATGTATTGATTTCAGTAATAAATATCCTTCTCAAAGCAATCAACTTAAGCAGAGCAGTTTTTTTCCCTTATATGTAAACTTAAAGACAAAGATTCAAGCTTCCAAATAAGACAAAGTACAAATAACCAGCTAAACTCACTAATTAAAACTATTAAGAAAACTTTGCTTCAGAAAAATAAACACATTTGTCTAGCAAACACTCAAAAAGAATAGTTTTAACTCTAGCCAAAGTACAGGGTTTAAAACCTAAACATTTATAGCAAACCAAATCTGGAAGACAGAGACAGTGCATTAGAGACTTTTACTGCTCTGTATCATCATAGTATAAACACTTTTATCATTGTATCACAATATAAATTCCAACAGTTAATGTTCTAAACTCAGCATAAGATCTTGTATGTAAAATAATTTAGCTAGATAAAAGGAATATAGCTGGTTTTATTTCATCTGGCATATTTTCAAAATTTCTGAAACACTAAGTTAACCAAATATAGTATTTTTTTAAATGAAGAAAAAAGAGTTTTGGCCAAGTTTTGAGAAGCCAGGCTCCATTTTAAATAAAATTTTAAAAAATGTATTAGAAATAATTTTTAATTATAGCTTACTTTGTATTAGGACTTTTACTACTTTATCAATAAGAATCAATTCACAGTAACAGCAATATGATTTACATATACTTTAATACCACTTTAGATAAAAATAATTGTTGTAGAAGAATCTGTATTAAACTTTATAGCATAATCATCAGTGTTGAAAAAGATAACCGAAATTTTTAAAAACAGGGTTAGGAGTGTGGCTCATGAGCACAGTGCTTGCCCAACGTGTGAGTCCCTAGGTTTGAGCACCAGTAGAAGGAGAGAGAGAGGTAAGGAAAGAAAAAGGGAGAGAGGAGGAGAGGGGAGGGAAGATGAGGGAGAAGAAAAAAAGGGGAAGGAAGAAGGAAAGGAAGAGGAGAGAGAAAAAGAAAAGACAAAGTATGTTGCTCGTACGTCAGTTATCTTCTATTCACCACGTACATGCATTCAATCTCACTGGCTAAGGATAATGTAGCTTGTAGCTACTATCCAGAACAGTTTATTAGGTACTGCACTCCTCAGTAAATGCTTTGACAATAATGCAAAAACATCTCAGTCAGGATGCAGCATTAAGGCTTAAATTTTATTATGAAAACAACTTGTCAAGAGCAGAGAAGTAGAAATTAGTATTTTCCTATTAAAACAGTAATTACTTTAAGACATGCAAGAAATCTCTACATGCCTATTGTGTAAAGGGCAATACAGTTAGGCTATCCATTTAAAATATTTTCTAGTCAGGTAGACTAGAAAATGCTTAAGGTATCACCTCTGGAAAATGTCATTATTCATGCTTATAGTCCATTTTAAGGAAAAGAACCACAGTAGCAAAAGCACATGGCTTGGGGTCAGGCTTTGACACCTGCACTCATACACAGATTTCTTTCTGAATTTCCTCTTCTGTTAAAAAAAAAAAAAAAAGGAAAATAGTATCTGCCAACTTTACCTCACAGAGTTGGCTGAAGAAATTACTGTAAGCAAGAAACATAAAAGCCTCATACATTAGAGGTAAGTAGGCTAAAAAGTCATTACTTATCTCACATTTCTGATATACAGTGTAGGTTTTGGTGGACTTTATCGTTAGTTTCTATGTATATGAAAAAAGTAATAGGATTGTTGCTTATACAGCCATTGTCTTAAGTTGTTGAACCCAAATCAGAGTTTTTAACACTCAGTTCTTGGACATTACAGTTGATTATATAGGTACCTTACTTTACGTAACTTATAAAGTAAGTTTCTTTAGTTTATGGAGTAGCTACCTTTACACCATCACTGCAGACATGTACACTTGGCGGGATAAGTGTTCAAACAGTTTTGAAACAAATCTTTTTCTAAATAATGTCTGTAACTGATCCTAAGTATTCTGAAAAATGAGGGCTAATATTAGCATTCTTTAATAACTTTCATAATAATTTTTGGTTACTTCTCCACCTATAACTTGCATTTGAAAGCAGAACTACATACTATGCTAGTGGTGCAACGTACAAGAATGAGTGCGTAATTGGTCCTTGTTAGCCTAAATATTATTTCTCACTCAAATATCTTACCATCTAGAAAGCAACCCGCTCGACTCCCTGGTAAGCGACCATGGCTCGAGCCAGCGGCTGGTGACCCAAGGATAGAACCAGCCAGTGTCTCCCGAGATCCTGCCATGTTGGAACTGAGGGCGTTAGGCAAGAAAACAACCTGCTTTCCTTCCTGGTAAGCAGCTGTGAGCCTACTAGCGCATGGGCTGAGAATCAAACATCCCATTCCCCACTCCCCCATTAGCAAATGGGAGCCAGAGGTCTCAGTATCTCTTGGAAGGATTACCGGATGCAATATAGCAAATATGGGGGATTTCCTCCTACCATCTCTTTGAAGGCAAATATTGTTATCACTGTTTTGCTTTGTTCTGATTAATTGTATTGCTCTATTCAATATTGTTTTGATAGGTTTTATAATGTTTTGTATTTGGTTTGATTTTGCTATTCCTGATTGAAAGGACAAATATTGTGAAGATAATGAGATATATTATGGTACCTATTACTGTTATCCTGGTAACCTGCTGTCAAGTTCTGTACCAATTTCACTGCATTGTCTCAATTGGCTTTGTTCTGTCTTGTTCTGTTGTATTTTACTACCTCTGAAATAATAAAGAGGGCTGGGGATTTAGCTCAGTGGCATAAGTGCTTTCCTAGCAAGCATGAGGTCATGAGTTTGATCGCTGGTACTGAAAACAAACAAACAAAAATAACAACAAAAAAAACCTCTTACTATCTAGAGTTTCCCTTGTTAAAGTCATAAAAATGAATGAACCCTTCTAGCAATATTACCTAAATGAAATACCATCTTATGTAAGAGGGGTATAGTACTGTGGTAGAAAAATATGCTTAGCATGAGTGACACCCTGAATTAAATCCCAGCACCAAAAGAAAACAAGTAAAAATATCACCTTATGTAAGACAGAGTATGAGGCTGCAAGTGAATCCATAGGTTCTTAAAATAATGAGTCAATGCTAAGAAGTGTTATTAAGAGGAACTAGTAATGCTGCATACAGTAAATAACAGACTACACCCACACCACTGCAAAATGGGCAAGATCTATTACCGAAGAGGCCTATGGATGCCAGAAGATGGAATAATAAGCATGATGGCTCTGGAGGACTTACATAAAGGTTTGGTAGCAAATGGCAAGTATAGAAAGTGGAAGGTAATCCCAGGAACAGTAGGTTCAGGCTCAAATTTCACAAGATTAAACATGTAAAAACCTCAGCAACAGAAAGTGTGCCCATAAGAAAAAAAGTTAAATGAGTGTTAGAAAATACTAAACATATAACTACAATGTTAAAATTCTATTGATTACCTCCACAGTCCATAGTATGACATTTGTTCTATCTAGATTTCTATTATTCCACTTAAATTATCTTTTAAAATAAAAAAAATATTACTTTTGGCCTGGGGATATAGCTCAGTGGCACAGCACCTGCCTGGCAAGTACAAGGTTATAAGTGTAATTCTTGGTATAAATAAATAAATAAATAAATACACACACACACACACACACACACACACACATATATATTACATTACTTTTAACTCTGAAATACTGCCAGGAATATATGATTCAGAGCTTCTCAAATGTGAATGTGAATATGGGAATGAGGCACATGTAAAAATGATGTGAATATGGGAATAAGGCACAGGTAATTATAGCATTTTGCAAACTAATACTTTATCTTTTGGGGGCGGTACCAGGGATCAAACTCATGACCTCGTGCTTGCTAGGCAGGCACTTAAGCCACTGAGCTAAATCCCCAGCCCACTAATACTTTATCTTAGAAAGTTAGAAGACTTCTAATTTCAAGAGGTTAAAAAAAAATCTTGCCTTGCTTCTCAAAAACAGCCCCACATTAAAAGACAAGTAGGAGAAACACAGTCTTCAACTTCAATTAAATTAAGACATATCTAACTTTAGTATACCTAAAAGCAGATAGACAAATGGTAAGTGATCATCTTAGTTACTTTCCTCTTGTTGCTGAGATAAAATATCTGACTCCCAAAGTTAAAGGGAAAAGCACTCAGGAGATGAGGCAAGAAGACTGGTATGAATTTGAGACCAGCCTGGATTATAAAGTGAGCTCAAGGCCAGCCCAAACTGCATAGTGAGACCCTGTCTCAAAAAGACTAAATAAATAAATGAAGTTAAAAGGAGAAAGGTTTATTTGGCTCACTGTTTGTAGAAGTTTCAGTCCATAGTCAGCTGGTGCCAAGGCAGGGTGGCATGGCAGAGAAGCATTACAGAGAAGGAACAGATTATACAGGGCAGAAGGTAGCAAAGCAAGAAAGGGGTACAAGTTTTTCTGTCCCTTATATTGTATTCAGCCTACCAGGATCAGGGTGGTGCCAAACCAATCAGTGGACTGATTTTAATCACCCACCCATTATCCTAGAACCCTTAATCCTAGCATCACACCATGAATCAATCACTCACTCTAGATTCAGCCACTTCTGAAAAAGCTCCATCTATCACTGCATGAGGCTTTGTGCAGATGCCTAGACACAAACCATAACAATGACTATGCAGAAAGGAAGAAGTTCAAACTTGAATCCCCAGAGCTGCTGCTGGGAAGTAAACCTGTTTAGCCCACAGAAGTACAGAACAACTCAGAAAATGGAAACTGCAAACTGTTAGAAGATGTGATCGCAAATCGAAACAGAAGGCCTGTGCAGTGGTGCATGCTGCAGCCCCAGCTACTTGGGAAGTCAAGACAAAAGGATCATGACTTTGAGGCCAGCCTGGGCAACTTAGTAAGACCTTGTGTCTTATAGCAAACAGGCTCTGTGGTAAAGAGCATGTTTGAAGCTGAGGGTTTGATCCCCAGTATCATTTTTTTTAAAAAGCAAAAGAAAAAAGAAAAAACTAAAAGATGACAGTTAATGAGCAAACAAGAAATGGGAAAAGTCTTAAGACCCAGGAAACCAGTGATCCAACACAGAAGGTAGGCAAATAAAATTTAATGATGACAAAGGAAAAAAGTCTTAGAACAGCGACAGTTAGGCAGGCTGACCAGAGTGAAGCAGAAGATTAGAGGGTGCAGGAAGGATGACTCAAGGAGAAAAGAGAATGTATTATCTGCAGGTCAGATAGAAAAATTGTATTGAGAGGATTGCACAAGTCTACTAGAAGGAGACATATTTATTTAGATGAATATCTAAAAAATAATAGGGGGCAGAGGACAGTATTATTAACTCGAAAGAAAGGGAGGAAATTACTTGACTAGAGTTAACAATATTTTCATAATAATGATGTGAATACTGATAATAGATCTAATTTAAAGTGTGTTGTAACTAATATAAGAGGGGGGAAAGTAGACTAAGCTAAAATTCTTATTCTAATAGGAAGCTATCTAAAACCAATTAAATAAAGATAACACACGGACATAAATACCTGATGAAATAGCGTAAAGAAGTAAAAGCCACTGTTTCTCAGAAACAGGGCCTGAGAGTACGGTAGAAGCCGAGATTGTTATTATAAAAAGTCATCTAGTATGTTTAGTATTATATTAGACTCTTACCAAAAGCTTTATTGGACTTTTCAGCTTGATAAAAAATTTTAAAATAAATGCATATAGTTCACTTTAATTCATAATGTACATTCCTATGTCTTACAATATAAAGCAGTTGTGCTCAAACAATAGAACTTCTGCCTACCAGACAGTCTGGAGTATTTTGGGTTGTCATAATTGGCAGGCATGAGCAGGGAACATCTAGAGGATAAAGGCCACAGATTCAGTTAAACATCGAATCATAACAAAGAATGTCAGTAGTGCTAAGCTGGAGAAACCCAGATACTAAGTAATTGTAAGCATAAAAATGGTAAACCTGTTAGGTTTGGTGTTGGGTATTTATAATTCCATCTACTTGGCAGACTGAGGCTGGAAGGTCAGGAGTTTAAGGCCAGTTTGGGCAATTTAATGAGACTATATCATAAAATAAAATAAAATAAAATAAAATAAAATAAAATAAAATAAAATAAAATAAAATAAAATAAAATAAAATAAAATAAAATAAAATAAAATAAAATAAAATAGTAAAGTAAAGTAAAAAAGTAAAGTAAAATAAAATAAAATAATAAAATAAAAATAGAATAAAATAAATAAAAGTTTAAAAGACTAGAGATGTGACTCAGTGGTAAAGTGTGTGATTAGCATATATGAAACCCTGAGCTCTCCATTCAATCCTTATGACTGAAAGAAAAAAGTAGAAAATTGATTCAGTAGAAAAAGATATTATGAGTTATCATATGGCTCAGGCTCCCTAGCATTTTGGTGTTACTTTTTCAACAGTTAGAAAGCATAAACTGAACTCATTCCCGAGGTTTCAAACTTTCAAAACAGGAAACACTGATGTTGTAAACACTGAACAGTGATGTCTACCATAGTTTATGTAATCTGAGACCTTTAAAGAATCTAGTGATAGCTCATCTGAAGCCCATCTATGTGCCTGCCTTTGAGCGGATCTGACAGAATAAATTGATGAAAATCCACAACCAACATTCTCCTCTGTAGAAAAAAAAATTATTTGTACAGAAGTCAAAAAACAATTCAGCTTCCTTCCCCTGAGGCAGTGCTGAAAGCATGTACCATTAAAATCAATCAACCTCAGGTCCCCAGAGCAATAAGCTGACTTCTGAAGAATTTAACCTACTTTGACAGCATAACAAATATATAAAGGCAAGAAAATTCTTGTTTGTGTCCAACACAAGATGAACACAAGAAAATAATCTAAGAACTTAAAAAAAAAATTAAAAACAACAGGAGGTCAAGGCAGAAGGATTTCAAGTTCAACACTAGCCTAAGCTACACAGCAAGTTCAACTGACCTGACCTTGTCTCCAAAACAAAGTTTTTGTTTTATTAATTACCCAAAAGTTTAACCTGTAGCCCTATGCAGACATATTTCTTTTCAATATAAATATAATAACATTGAGAATTAGGAGAAAAAGGTTATCAATAAAATGTGCTTAAAATTTGTTCTCAAATACTCCTTTAATATGTAGACTTTAAAAAATTAACCTCAACAATTCATTAATTTATTTTGGGTTTTTTGTTTGTTCATTTGTCAGAGGAGATAAGAACAAAGGATTTTGTCATCCCATTTTTCAATGATCAAGGCAAATATATGTATTTCAAGGTTATATATCAAGGTTAGATAGCATACTTAGAATATGCAAACTAGATTTTGCTTTTAGGATTTCAAGATAGAATTAGAAACTGCTATAATACTACTTTTGGCTAAATTATTTTTTTAATCTTAAAAAACAAAAGCTGAAAAAATATTCTGAGGAGAAAAAGATGTAATGGAGGCCAAACTCAAAAAAGAGACTTTTAGAAATGACAAGGTTTTTCTTCCCTATCTTGCTGATTTGGCCTAAGCCTTTCCAACAATTCCAATAGCAAGTTGCTAGACTCCTAAATGCTACAGAGTTTAGTATTACAGCCCTTTAAAGTTTATATACACAGCCATTCCCCTGGGTAACCACATGTTATTACTGGGGCTAGATCCAGGTGGGTTTCTGTATCAGATGCTACACTATAACCAGAACTCCACTTTGCTCTGACCTCACACTCTGTTGTTGGATCTGGTTTCCCATAGCTTAGAATAAAATCCCAAATCCTGAAATGGCATATAGAGCCATAAGTGATTTTGTTCCTAAATGCCTCTCCCAGTCTGTATTCTTATGAAATTCTCCTCACTCTATCTCAGCTTCTTTCCTAGATCCTAGAAACTGCTATCCTCTTTCACACATCAGGGCCTTAGCATATGCTAGACTTTATGAGAATACTATTATCATTCTATTCACCTACATAACTCCTAGCCTTCTTTCCTGTGTCAGCTTAAACATTACTTTCTCAGGAAGCCTTTCCTGACCCATAAAGACCTGTTATAACATTCTCATGCTCCCTGTGACTTTTTCTTATAATTGTCATCACAACTGTGATTATGTACTACTCTACCATGTCAATATTTCTTGCTACACTGTACATTCCATGAGACAAGGGGCTATAATATGTGCAGTGTATACTATATCACTATGTTCCAAGAGACTATTATAGTACTTAGTACTTTTAACCTGGTACCAAAACAAAACCAAGAAAGAAAGAAAAACACTGTTTCATCATTCTGAATAGTTTTATGAGCTGAATGATTTTGTTGTAATGTGGCCTCACTTTTTACTTTGGCAATTGTGAATCTCAATGTAGACAAGACTCAAAATCTCACCTTTCTCACAAATCCAAGTAAATTGATGTTTGGATGGAAGGGGAATGGAGTGGCTCAACTTTACTTTTCCTAAGCATTTGAGGACACAGTTTCTTGTAATCTGTTACAAGTTCTTATCCCTTACCAAATTATAGACATTGCTAGTGTACACAGATAACAACTTACTCAATTTTGTACATACTGTATTTAGTACAAGTAAGGACCTTAGCAAATGTCTGCTAAATGAATAAACAAATTCTGATTTTGAGAAGATAGGGCAGTGGTGGATAGAAGAAAAACAGCCTCTCTGAGATTTGGTGTCTAGATGCTGGAATACTGTAATGCAGAGAGGAGAAGGAAGAGGAAAGTGGGTCCTTGAGAACCAACGAGGATTTGAAGTGAGAACTGAAGCCCAGGGGAGCGTTGAGAAGAGAGACCTCAATGCAGAAGGAGCTGGTAAGGGGTGCTTTCTCCCTGAGTCCTGACTTGCTGCATGGGGGAGGGAGGCTTGAAACTGCAGAGACATGGAGACCCCAGAGACCTTCACAGCAAAATGTACCACTGGGACAGAGCACTGCAGTGGACTGCAGTGGCTGGTTATTCTGGTTCAGATGTTCCCCAGGAGAGGGCACCTGGCTGGTAGCCATATTGGGGAGAGGCCAACTCAGCTGAGCACTCACAGTAGTGGGTGGACTAGCTCCAGATAGGGGCTCCCAGCGTCAAGATAAGGTAGAACCGAGTTCAAGTTGGCAGGAGGTCAAGGAGCCAAGTTCAAGTCAACAGGAGGCACATCAAGTATTGCAGCCCAAACAAATCTGGTTCCAGACTCACAGTTGGAAACCAGTGTGAACTTCAGTGGAATTAAAGGTGCAGGACTGCTGGGATTATCCATTACCCTGCCATAAATCTACAGCTGGTTTGCTGGGATTAATCAACACAGACTTGGGCTGTCTGTCACCAGTGAGAGCAGAGAAACGCCCTGAAGTGGACTTTTTTTTTCTTTTTTCTCCCGATTGTTTTTTCTTGTTTTTATCTTAGTATAAACATTGTTGCTAGTTTTTGGTTGTTGTTGTTCTCTTCTATTCTTTTTTTTATTTCTTCCTTCTCTCCTTCCTTGCTGTGTTCATGTTTCCCAAAGTTCACAGAATCATCCTTTGTCCTGTAGCATTGCTTCCAACCTCTTATTCTTCTTCTATTTCTCTATTTTTCACCCTAATCCCTTTTAAATTTCTTCCTGTGGGTAAAATCACCATATTGAGGGACTATTTCCTGTATACAATTTTCTGGTTTGTTTTAAATTTTGCTATATAACCACAAAATCTAGTCCATAGAGTTAAAAGTAGCAAATTAATAGTTATCACAGTTTGTTACTTACTACACTGTTTGATACTACTGTTGTTGATTGTATTACTTTAGCCAAGGTGAAGTAATTGCTCTACTCAGTTGATCTTCCTGGTATGCTAAGACTGGGATTGCCTAAGAGTCATAAACAATATTATACATCAGTGCCTATAGTACCAGGAGCTACGCAGCAACTTCTCATGCCCAGTGAATTAAATAGTTAAGGTCTTGCAACAGACTTGAAACCCAAAAGCCAACTACACCTGGAAGACTTCTCTGAGTAGCCATTTCCTAAGGGTTTTAAAACAAGCAATAAAGCTACCTACCACAAGCAATTTATAAGCACCAACCTAGGAATTAAACTAAAGAAGGAAGAAGAGAGAAATAAAGAGAAAAGAGAAAAAAAAAAAAAAGAAAAAAGGACACTTAGCAACATGCAACCCCAGACTTTCAGCTCACAAAAGGCAAACCCAGAGTGTCATAAGGTGTAATAATTTAAAAGCCTTCCACTTGGATTCTCTAAGTAGTAACAGCAGAAGTAACAAAGCAGATGAATGAGGCTCTAGAAAAAAATCGAATCAGAAATAATTTCTCAGGTAGCTACAGAGATGGTGACCATAATGCAAGACATGGTTTGAGACTCTAGAGCAGATGCAGATTTTTAAAAAAGAGGAGCTTAGGAAATGATGGAAACTATAAGCCTCCAACATAGGAAAGAAATGGAATACATGAAACAGATTCAAACTGATATTCCAATAATTAAAAATTTCATTGAAAGTATATGCAGTAGAATGAGCCTATGTGAGGACATAATATCAGATATAGAAGACAGGATTGTGGTTAGCAATCATGAAAAGATTTCTTAAAAATAGCAATGGACCAAAAAAATCTATCCAACATTCTTTGCAATGATGCAAAGAATAACATAAGAATGATAAAAGAGGAGTTTGCGCAAACAACATAAAAAGGTCATTCACATAAGCATTACCAACAAACTTCTGAAGCATGGAAAAAGAATTTGGTATACAGAAAAGTAAGTCAAATACAACTTTAATAAGTCATGATTCAAAAAAAAAAAATCAACACTAAGGTGCATAATAGTTAAGATTCCAAAAATTCAACACAAGAACAGAGTATTAAAAGCTGTTAGACAAAAGAAATAAATCACCAATAAAGGACATCAGAATCACAGCAGACTTTGCAACATAAATCCTCAAATCAAAGAAAGCTTGAAGTGAAGTACTTCAAGCCCTAATAGAAAACAACCTCTAACCCAGACTGATGTACCCTGCAAAACTAACTTTCAAAACTGATGGAAAAATAAGATACTTCCATGACAGTGAAGAGCTAAAGAAAGACACTCTAGAAAGAGGTAACAAGGACTACAATTCTATGACCCCAACAGAATGAATCCATCAGGCAAGGAAAATAAAGGAGAGAAAAAAATAAAACCAACAACAGGAAAATAACATAATGATAAGTCAACACATATCAGCTATAACCATCAATATTAATGGTCTCAATTCACAAATCAAAAGAAACAGACTGGCAGAATGGATCAGGAAACAAGATCCAGCCAGGCGTGGTAGCACAGGAGCCTATAATCCCAGCACTTGGAAGCCTGAGGCAGGAGGATTGCTGTGAGTTGGAGGCCAGATTGGAGTACATAAGCGAGTTCAAGGCCAGCCTACACCACATAGTGAGACCTTGTCGTGGAGGCAGGGGAGGAGGAGGGTAAGGGGGAAGGAGAGGTGGCAGTGGAGGCGGAGGCTGAAAGGAGGAGAAGGGGGAGAATGAGGAGAAGGGAGTGAAGGAGGAGAATGAGGAAAAGGAGAAGCAGCAAGAAGAGAAGGAGGAGGAAGAGAAGAAGGAAAAGCAGCAGCAGCAGCAGCAGCAGCAAGATCCAACCACATGCTGCATACAAGAAACACAAATTAATTCAAAAAGAAATTCATTGACTGAAACTCAAAGGATAGAAAACACTACTCCATGTGACAGTAACTCAGAAGAAAAAGGCAGAGGTAGCTAGTGTATTTGTAGACAAAGTAGATTTCAAGCTGAGACTGGTTAAGAGAGACAAAGAAGGTCACTACATTCTTGTAAAGGCAATAATCCAAGAGGAAGAAGCAACAATCATTTGTGCACCAAATACCAGCACACCCAACTATATAAAACAAATATTAATGGACACAAAAAATCAAATAAGTACTAATACAGATGTAATGGGGGACCTTAGTACTCTACTGTCAAAAATAAACAGATCAACTAGACAAAAAAAAAATCAACAAAGAAATATCAGAATTAGATAAAACTTCTGAACAAATGGACCTAGTAGATGTCTAGAGTGTTCCACCTCACAGTGTCAGAATATACTTTTCTCAAGTGCACACAGGATGTTCTCCAAAATAGACCACATACTAGCTCATAGAACATCCTTAAGTAAATGCAAAAGAACCGAAATTATCACACGCATATTATCAAACCATATTACAATTAAATTAGAAATCAATAATGAAAACACAAAAACTTCATGAACACATGGAAATTAAAGAACATCCTCCTGAATTATTAACAGTCTCATTGTTTGAATGTGTACTTTGTATGTTTTAATTTTGTAACTTGAACTATTTCCTAGATGACAGTATATAAGTTATCAAGTAATGATTTTTTAGTGTTTTTTTGTTCTTTTCTTTTTTTCCTTGGAATTCTGTATTGTTGCTACCCACTTTTCTGATTGTTTTGTTTTCCCTTTAAATAAAATTTAGAAAAAAAAAAGGACCTGTTTCCATAGTGACGAGAAAAAAAAAACAGAAACACTAAATCTGCTGGAAGATAAAATAGGTAAAACTCTTGAAGACATTGGTGCAGGCAAAGCTATGAACAAAACTCTGATTGCACAGGAAACATCACAAAGAATCAACAACTGAGATCTCATCTTATTAAAAAGTTTTTGCACAGCAAGAGAAACAACCAACAAAGTGAAGAGACAACCCACAGTGTAAGAAAGAACTTCTGCCATCTGTTCCTCAGAGAAAGGACTAATATCTAGAAAATATAAAGTCAGATATGGTGGTGCAGACCTGTAATTCCAGCACTTGGGAGGCTGAGGCAGGATAATCATCACAAATTCACAAGTTCATTATGTAGCTTAAGCTACATAGTGAGTTCAAATCTAACCTGCACTATATAGCAAGCTCTTGTCTAAAAAAAAAGATATAAAGAATTCAAAACACTCAGACTCCCCCAAATTTTAAGACACACTCTAAAAATGGGCACCTGAAATGAATAGACAGTTCTCAGATGAAGAAGAAATAGCAAATAAATATATGAAAAAATGTTAAACTGGTCATTTGAATGATGCAAAAGTGAAAAAATGTTCACTCGTCATTTGAATGATGCAAATTAATGCTGAGATTCCATCTCACTTCAGAGAGAATGGCTATTATCAAGGTATCTGCCAATAACAAATGCGGGTGGGGCTGTGGGGAAAAAGGAACCCTTCTCCACCATTGGCAGGAGTGTGCATTGGTGCAACCACTGTGGAAATCAGTGTGGAGATTTCTCAAAAAACTAAAACTAGAGGTTACATTTGACCCAACTATGCCCTTTTTGGTATCTTCCAGAAAGAAACAAAAGCATCATACCACAGCAATATACGCAAAACCATGTTTATAGCAACACAGTTTTTAATAGCCAAATCTTGGAAACAGCCCAAATTCCCATTAACTGATGATGAATGGATAAAGAAGATGTAGTAGTGGGTTTTTTTGTTTTTGTTTTTTTTATACAATGGAGTACTACCCTGCTATAGAGAAGGATAAGCTTGAGACATTTTTAGCTAAATGCATGCACTTGAGACTGTAGTCTTACGTGAAATACATCAGATATACACATTTAAATACCATATTGTTTTTCAGGTGTGAGCAACCAATAGTGTAAATAAGGATAATGAAGACTATCATCAATTTTTATGAAGCCAAAACAAAAAGTCTTAATATATTATTTAAACATTTTTAAAGTACAAAAACTATTGTCCTCTCTTCAGTAACAGATATACTAAGACTGGAGCAATACAGAGAAGATTAGCATGGCTCCTGAGCAAGGATGAAATACAAAATTTGTGAAGTGCTCCATGTTTTTATGGAATTTATGGAGAACCCTCCATCCCCAAATCGTCTATGTACAGTTTATGTAAGTGAGAAACTCTGCTGATCCATTTTGTACTATCTGTTTACAACACTGCAAACCTAGTTTTATTACCTCATTTTAAAAATTCTCTGAGACGCATTACTTGTCATTTAAAAAATCTTATCCAGAAAATGAAAAACAAAATTTTAAACACATGCCATTGTTTATGATTTTCTCCTCAGACGAGTAAAGGCAAAATCATCACAATGGGAGAATATTTCTCTTTACTAGCAAACCATCCTCAGGTACAAGAAAAACCCCACAATTTTAAAATCTAAACATTATGTTTGATTGTGCCTCACAAACTACTTCCATGTTGAGATGTGGATGACTGAATTATAATGTTACAGGTGTTTGTAGTTGTAATTGGACAAAAGATTTGCTTTAGAAGCCCACTAGAAAGGCTGTCTTGTTATATACTATAACTTAATTGCATTAAAAGCAACAACTTTCCTGTAAGTTATACTTTTCCACTGACATCTAGTTGTATAAAAGCCTTGGTTCACTCTCATGCCCCTCAAATCCTTTGGTTTGGTGCATAGAAAGTTATCTTTTAAAGTATTATGTGACTAAGTAGTATGTTCTTGTAGAATGATCAGAAGCATCTGGGAAAGGAGGAAGTGAAAAAAATCCTCACCGGGAAAGTTAGCTTAATGCCTGCCCTTCAGAGTAGTCCATTATCAACATTTCATAGTGGGTTTCTTTATTTTCAGGTCCCTGAGGTATGTGCAATAAATTATGACTTGAACTAAACAAGTCACACTTGGCTCTAAAATGAAATTTTCCTACCTCTACTTTCTAGTCCCCAAGGTGGGAAGAGGAAATCCTGGTCACAGCCAAAGAAGTCATATTTTTGGCTCTAGCATTTATTTTCCTGCTTCTCTAAAAGCCAAACTCTGCTATTGAGACTATAAAGTCTTAAGTTAGTATTTTAAACTGTATTTAATTTTTACTTCCATAACCATTCCTAAATTTAAGAAAAAATTAATATCATAACTTCCCCATTCAAATCACTTTTCTAATTCTAACACTAATCTGAACCTTTTCAAATGTGAACTCAAGTGAAATAGGGAAAATAATGCAGAAATAGGTTGTTTCCTTTCTACAGGATAGAGTATTTTAAATTTTCACTTAAAATAACTTCCATTTTAAACTATAAAGTTCTAGCTTATAATCTGAAGCATAGTTTTGTAGAAAGTATTTTTGAAAATCATTTAATGCATCATCATTTTTTTTTACAGAGATGAAGACAGCAGACACAGCCTAACATTATATCCAGGGAGTCACACCTTCTTTCCATTCTCTTCCTTGAGTAAGGGCAGGACCTGTGATTTGCTGCTAGCCAATAGAATATAGGGAAGGTTACAAAATAGCCACTTACTTACTTAAGTCAGTGACACAACAAAAGGACATGAAGTTACTCTTATGAATACAAGTTCTCTAAGAGCCGGTTTTGGCTCAATGGTGCTACAAAGCATCGTGTTGCCCCTGAAGAAGTAAACTGCCACACAGAGAGGGCCTGTGAATTGGCTACATGCAAGGGACTTTAAGCAGCCTCTAAGAACCAAGAGCAGTCTCTGGATGCATTACAGAGAACTTTAATTCTATAACTACTAGGAATTGAATTCTGCCAATAACTTGAAGGTACAGGAAAGAGGATCCCAAGCTCCAAATGAGAATGCAGTCTTGTAGAACTCTGAGTACAGGATTCAGTTGAGCCAGGTCAAGACTCATGACCATGGAAATAATTAATGGGTGTTGTTCTAAGCTACTATGTGGTAATGTACTACACAACAATAAAAAATGAATACAAACAGTGACAGCCAACACATTCGATGTAAGATATTCCTCCATCTATTAGTTCTACTGCATATTATATAAAGCATAAGAGGCTATTAGGGATGGAGTGTTCTCTTCTAAAACCCCTTTAATGACTTATGACTACAATAACACATTGTACTGCTTCCTAATGAGCCATATTAATGTTTACTACCATCTGTTCATTATCATTTAGTGATTCTTATTATTACTACAATGCCTTTATTAAAGTCCCTAGAAAAGGAGACTCTAAAAACCAAATGCAATCTTAATGGAATAAGCTTATATTAACTCCACATTCAAACATTAATTAAAACAACATTTATTGAACACTATGTCCTAAGGCAGTATTTAATTACAGATATACAAAGATTCTTAAGAAATTGTTTCTATCTTTTAGGAACACCATCTAACAGTTATAAAACATATTCATAAATAGTATAATATAATGTAATAAAGGGCGTGTAACACATGCTTTAGAAAATAATAAAGAACACCAGTAAAGGTAACTAGATAAATACAGCAGTCAGTACTATTATACTTTTGGTTTGCAACTCTTCTTTTTATGCTGTGTCCTTCAAGAGACAACTGCATAAAACAATAATTATAATTATATTAATGGGCACACAACATATAAAGGTATAATGTGTGACAATACAAATACAAAAAGAAGAATGGAGTAGGGTGGTAGTTGTAACTCTTAACATAACCACTAAAAATAAAAACCTACAAAACATATAAAAGGGAAGAATAAAGGAATCAAAACATAGGATCTGAAATCTGAAACTGCCCATTGACATGAACCTCAAAAAGGCTGGATAATTTCAGATTTGAGATTTTCAGATTAGGGATACTCAATCAGTAAAGTCTGTGTAAATATTCCAAAATTTGAAAAACTTCCAGCTATCAAACATTTCTGATCCCACGCATTTTTGGATGAGATATTCAACCTGTAGTGTACTACAAATCATCTAAAGAAAAAAGATAACGAAAGGAATTCACTTTGAATATAAGGAGTCAGAGCTTTACATTACAGCACATAGAAAATTTATTCAAATGGATCAAATACCAAAAAGAGAAACTATAAAAACTCTTCAAAAAAACCCATTAAGGGCAATTTTCACAATCTTAGATTTGCCTATGGTTTTCTAAGCATAAAGGTCACAACAACAACAAACAGCTAAATTAGACATCATTAAAATTGAAATTTTATATATCCATAGAGGCATACAAGTATTTTCAGTAACTTGTGTTGTTCAGCCACTCCATAGATGTATGACCTATAATAATGGCTAATGTTTTAAGTCACTAAGTTTTAGAACTGCTACACTGGAAGAATCGATCCAGATATATGGCTCTAAGAAACGTACTTCCCTTACATATGGTATTGCTAATACAGTTTCTCTCTCTCTCTCTCTCTCTCTCTCTCTCTCTCTCTCTCTCTCTCTCTCTCTATCTCTCTCTCTCTCTCTCTCTCTCTCTCTCATCTCTCATCTCTCATCTCTTATCTCTCATCTCTTATCTATGTAACATAGGCCACTCTTTGGTCTATCCTACTTGCCTCTTTTGAGAACCACTCAAGAAATTCTTCTAGAAGCACCCTCCTCTTCTTCCTCCTCCTCATTCAGATTTCACTGACACCTATTTTGCTATTTTATGTACTTGAGCCACTGAAATTTGGAGAAGCAGAGCTATGACAAGTAGGATCATGACTGAGGAATGTCAGAGCAGGTCATCAGGTGTCTTTTTTGATGACAAGGGGAGATGTTATCTAGAAGGGATCTATTGTCAGGAAAGAATTATGGTTTGAAAAAATAGCCCCCAAAGGCCTATCTGTTAAAGGCTTGGTTGCCAGTCTGCAGTGCTACTGGGAGGTGGGAGAACATTTAGGACACAGGGCCTAGAGGAAGAGTTAGATTACTCAGGGCAAATTCTTGAAAGGGATATTGGACCCTTGTTCTTTCCTCTTGTTGCTTCCTGGTGAGTAGTTTCCTCACCCGCCACGAGGTTGTAGTCTTAAGCCTGAGGTCAACAAACACAACCACTGGCTAAAACCTCTGAAACTGTGGGCCAAAATAAACTTCCTCTTTCTAAGCTGATTATTGCAGATATTTTGTCAAAGTGATGGGGAAGTTGACTAAAAGAAAACATTAAGAACTAAAGTCTTAAATTAAAAAAAAAAAAAGAACTAAAGTCTGGTATAGTAACAATCAATAGTTGTTAGGATAAAGGCAAAGAAAATAGACAAATGTAGTATTTTTCTATAAAATTACATTTCATGAAGTTTGATTTATTTTAGTTTAGTTTAGTTTAGTTTAGTTTTTTGTACCAGGAATTGAACTCACGACCTAGTGCTTGCCAAGCGGGTGCTGAATTTTAAGAATTTTTGAAAAAATAACAAATAACAAAAAACACCTAGATAAGAATTATAGAACAGTTAAAAAGTACCTCTTGATAATTACTTCTAATATCACCCCCTTCTCCTCTTCTCTAATGTAATCAGTAACGTAAGTTTGATATGAATTCTTTCACGTCTTGCTACTTTGTAATTATACTATGTGGTACAGCTTAATATTAGACATAAAGTTTACCTTTTTTGCCAGCTTTCAAGAACTCATGTGTAGATCTAAGAACTACAAGGAGTATGAACAAAAGTTTCAAACTACTTTTATGGGGAAAAAAGATTTGTACTTACCACACTGGAGGAACATGCAGTGTAAAAGGGGAAAGGGATTCTGCCCACTTTAACAAAGTACCAATAGTACAACAAAGTAAGGGCAGGGTAAAATGAAGAAGTATCTCCAAAGGCGATACTGCCAGTGCCAAGGACAGTGACAGCAGCAGGCCTCAGCTTCTACAGAATGTCACATTAACACTGTTGATAAGAACACAACAGTTTCCTAGAGTAGATGTCAACCATTTCATCAATAGCAGCAGTCAAAGCAGCATTAACCATTTTTACGCAGGAAACAGAGCCCAGCACACGACCATCAGTGCCCTCCACGGTAGCACTGATACCTGAAGAAAGTTAGTAGAAGACACCAAACTCAAGAAAGGTGGACAGGATTAGGTTAGGAATCATTAGGGGACACATCTGCAGAGGACTTTCAGAAATTTTGAAAGAGGAGAACAGAGTAGGTGCTAATGAAGAAATACTGATTATTACCGTTAATGCTACTCAAAGACTGTAGGACCTGAAGAAGTAAAATTATGTAATTCACAATACCGATTCAATCCCACTGAAAGAAAACTCTCACATTGGTATGTAACCTGGTTGTACCCCAGGAGGAATGACAAACATTATAATCAATGAGTCAGTTTAACAGCCAAAAAATTTTTATTTCAGATTGCTAGCACCTTCGAAAGCCTGTAAAAAATGAAATAAAATCCTCTCTGATGAAAGATAACATCAACAGTGGTAGCCAGTTGTGGGTGTTGACGACTCTGAGGGACGCCTAAAGAATTTGTGAATTACTACTCCTAGGTATGCCTGTGAGGGTATTTCTGGAGATTATTGGATTATGAGTCCACAAACAAGTGGAGAAGACTTTCAATTTGCTAAGGACTAGGAAAAAAAAAGAAAAGCAAAAAAGGC
Source organism: Dolichotis patagonum (assembly GCA_004027295.1). NCBI lineage: Eukaryota > Metazoa > Chordata > Mammalia > Rodentia > Caviidae > Dolichotis > Dolichotis patagonum. The sequence continues at coordinate 107,989 of PVJX010001421.1, read as the reverse complement.
AAATTCATACTCTCTCCCTTTCCTCTACTCTCTCCCTCTGTCCCTCCCTGTTTCTTGCTCTTTCTAGAACTGGTATTTTTTTCTGCCACTGCTGCTCTTGGATATGAGACTGCACATTCTTTGGCCTTTGGACTTTGAGACTCACACTTCTGGTTTCTTGAAACAAGTTATGAAATAAACTTGCGAATGGTCACTGTGGAACTTTTCAGTCTCCGTGATCATGTGAGCCAATCTTGAAACTCCAATCTTTCTTTGTCTCTCTCTTTCTCTCTCCTGGTTCTGTTTCTCCAGACAATTCTATTATGTCAACTTAAACTTTTTTTTTTTTCTGGTTGTTTTGAGACAGGGTCTTGCAATGTAGTTCAGACTGATCTTGAACTCAATATGTAGCCCAGACTGGCCTTGCACTCACTCGATCCTCCTGCCTCAGCCTCCAGAGTGCTAGGATTACAGGCGTGTGCCACCATGCTCAGCCTTACTTACGTGTTAATTTACTATCATAAATCATTTTTATAAATATAATGTTTGAGAAATAAGCAGTGATAATGAAACAAAACTCTTCTTGGCAAAGACTGATTTGTTTAGAAATAACTTATTTTAAGTAATAGGAAAACAAAGTAGAACAACTGCTTTCAGGAAATAGACACTAGACAGCACAAGACTGTAATCCTGGAGGTTAGAGGAATTCATTAGGCAAACTCCATTATTCCCAAATCTCTTTTTAGGTATAATTTCACAACCACAGTATGTAATACTAAAGTACAAACAGAATGCTGTGGTCCTACCTAGCTGAAGTCAAAGAAATTGGAAACTGGAGCAGCTGAAATTATGAAATCTGTAAGTTACTGCATTATAAGGAAGGGAGTTAGCAGGAGAATGGACCATACAATTCTGTGGAGAACCTATGTGGCTGTGCAGCTAAGAACTTGATAACACAAATTGTAGGGCTCCACAGCAAGCATTTCTGATTAAGCAGGTTGAACTGAGCATGAAAATCTGAATTTCTATCAAGTTCCCAGAGTACATTGATGCTCCTAATCTAGGACCACACTTTGAAAATTACTCTTCTTAAGATAAAGACAACATAAATTAAAAATAAAATAAATGTTTCTGATTAACCTCTTTTCATTCATTTAAATTACCCATAGATATAAAATGTCTAAGGATGCAAGAAAAAAGTATAATTAATTTTACACTAAAGCAATGACTTCTATGATAATACAATTTCTTTATGCTTGGGTGGCCTACCTGTAGATCTTTCACATTTGGAAAAGGAATTCCTATTGTTATGACAGCACGGGCATTGTCATCTGAAAAATCCAAACCTTCACTTACTTTACCACGACAAACTGCTACAAGAAGGGCTCCATCTTAAACAACAGAAAATAAACATCTTAAAACGCACACTCAAAATTCTCAGAAGCTGCTTATTCTGGTTATTTATAAAAAGCTAATTGTAAGTGTCCATATTAACAAACATTTAAAATAATCAAACTAGATACTATTATCAGATACAGTTTAAAAGTTCTTTGTCTTTAAGTAAAGGAAACAAAATTGTAAGCAATATAGAGCAAACCAATTTTTAAACTATGAAATCTTCCAGGTAACTTATACACTAAAACCACACCAGAGTAGCAATCTGCACATGAACTGATCAAGAATGAACCCAAAAATGGAAGTTTCCATCATTACCTTTATCACCAGAAAATAATTCTCAGAAAATTTAAATAACTGATTTGTACTATTACCAGATTGAATCAATATTATATTGAAAAGCAGTTAAAACACACAAAACATTCTCTTATCATTAAAGCCATTTAAAAAAAAGATACTGGTAATTATGTTACAGTGTCTTCTTTGTTGCACTGTTCCTAAGTTATTGCTATTCACATAAATCTCTAGACAATCTATAATCTGGAAGTCAAGTTCTCAATATGTTTTGTGAACTCAAGCTTATCATTTCAAATAGAGTATAAACACAGAGTATATTATTTACATCAAAATATATGTCCTTTTTACCTAGAAGGAAGATATTTGTACATATCCCAATTGTCTTCTTACACAAAATAGCTGAGGTGATGTAAGGAAAACTATAGGATAATACTATAATGCTGCTTCTTAAAGATGAATAATAGGAAGTCAGTGCCAAACCAAAGAATCTTAACTTTCTTTTCATCTATGATTATAAAATATTTTTCTCTTAAGTGTAACTTATTTACAAATGAACATAAATGAAATTCTAACAACTTTTTTACTTCTTGATAAAAACATTTCCTCATTGACTATGAAGTAATTTCCAATTACCTTTCTCTCCCCTGTACTTGATTGCATCATAGTACACCTGAAGTAATTCATCAAAATCAGTTTTTTCTCCTCCTTGTGGTTCTACAATGACTGTCTTCACCAATTCCAGATTATGCCATAAACCAGTGTAGAGCCAGCGTTCTTTCAATTTTTCTAGTAACTAAAAAAAGGAAAAAACTTAATTTGTGTGTGTTCAGCCGAACCTTTTAAAAGCCAATTTTACTACAATGTAACTATGGCAAACATACTAAACTTTTGGTTAAACTATTAAACTTTTGGTGTCTCTTCACACCTATAAAATGAGGTGAGCAATATCTCAAGAGCTGTTATTAGGTTAAATTCATCAACAGATTTAAAGAGGTTTGAATAATGCCTGGCACAGAGTTAAGAGTCAAAAAAATGTTAGCTGCTGCTATTACCATTGCTATTAGCATCAACACTACTATAGCTTCTGTTGCTACTTATTATTGCTGTCTTGATAATTTCAAAAGCAGAAAAAATTTTATTTTAAAATTTGCATATGCATGTGTTTATTTTGTGGTGCAAGGGATTGAACCCAGAGCTTTGCTCATACTAAGCATGTGTTCTACTACCAATTTGTACCTTCGGCCCTTAAAACTGATAAACTTTAAATTCTTTCTTTAAGCCTAAGGTAAAGTTCTTTCATATCCTTGATTCCTTTTTTTTTTTTGGTACCGAGGATTGAACTCATGACTGCACACTTGCAAGGCAGGCGCTTATGCCGCTGAGTTAAATCCCCACCCCTCCTTACTTGATTCTTTAAGATGATTTTACTAAGGGCATAGACAGTGTTGTAGTCAGGGTTTAGAAGGAAAAAAGAATTAACAGAGGACACAAAATTTATAGGATTAATTCATAATATTCACCCAAGAGTCAAATGCAAAAGAATGCACATCTGTCCACACACTAGAGACCCAGCTGAGGGTATGGATCCGATGGCAATGTTCTCCAAAGGTCCAACTGGAGGCCTAGAGCCCATGACAATGTCTCATGCAAGTCTGTATCAAGGATCTGATCTAGGAAGGCCCCAAGGTCAATTGTGGAAGCTAGAAAGTCTGTGCCAGTGGAGTGAAGAATCTGTGCCAGCAGGCTGAGGGATTTTCACTGGAGCCAGGAAGCGACTCTCAAAGTAAGGACCAGAGTTTTCCCAAAAAGAACCACAACCATCAGTAACAGCGAAGACCTGAGCTCCTCTGATAACAACCAAGTTCGTGTTAGGAAAGCCAGCATGACAAGCTTCTCCAGGAGAATCTACAGCACACCTTCCCCTCCAGTTCTGCTTTTATGCTGTTGGCAACAATCCTCAGGTGGGCTTTCCACACCCAGCACTGCACTGATTCAGTTCAGCTGGACCTTATAATCAACTACGGATTGTGAATCCATCACAAGCAGATAAGCTCAATGTTTGAAACTTTTATCAGCACTAATAATCCAAACTGAATATGGAATCAGGGACTTACCCAACAAGTAGAAAACACACAAGTACAAATGGAGTATTTATAGAAATAACTATGGACTAGATTATAGAAGAAATTTCAACAATTTTTATCATGTTGAACACATTCTAATAATGGAATGGTAGATCTAAAATAATGCAATCAATGGAAAAAAGTTCAACGCTAAAATGCATATTCTTAAATGCTATGGATTAGACAGGAAAATACAATGAATATAATCTTTAACAGCAAATGATAAGCATTCACAATTCAAATGTGTGGATGCAACAAAGACAATGCTTAGAAATATACACAGCTTTAATTTATTATTTTTTAAATCTGAAAATAAAAAACATTTTCAAGTTAGACAATTATCACAAATATGAAGTAGATATTAACATCAAAGAGATGTATAAATGAAAAAGACAAAAGCCAGTAGTAGAGATTATGATAGCTGAAGTCAAATTGTTTTAACCACTTGTTCTATGCCATGAGTTTTCTGGGGTATTGACCAGCTATTGATTGCAGTAAGTACCAAGAAGCTCCCCCAAATTCTCTAAAGAATAGAAACTAATAAATTTTTACACAATTTATTTATTCAAAAGAAAGGGTCAGGGATACAGCTCAGCCACACAGCACCTGCCTAGCAAGTGCAAGGTCGTGAGTTTGATTCCTGGTACCAATTAAAAAAAAAAAAGATAAAGGACTCATTTGTAGGGAAAGATCATAATCTGAAGTGAAGTAAATTGGATGCACAAGGTAAATACTGCATTGTTTCTCTTGTGTGAGAAACCCCAAGAGTAACTAAGGAGCATAACAGAGGCTCAATATTGGGAGGTAGGAAGAAAGTGCTCAAATGGGAATGGAAGGAAGGGAAAAGGAGAAAACAAGAATGGTAGGAAAAAATGGAAACAAAGCTTGTGTAAATGGGAAGGGAAGGAATTGAAGGGAGGCAGGGGGAATGGGAAAAAAAAAAGAATTAAGACATATTACATACAGGTATAACTTTCCTATGATGTGATCAATATGTATGACAAAAATAAAGTTAAATTGAAAATAAAAGATTTACTCAGTGTTAGCTTTGTCTACAAGAACAAAAAAGTTTTACATTGCTAATTAATAAAATAATTCATTGGACTCTTTGCTCCCTAGCTACCATGGATGAGCAGCTACCCGCTGGCAAGCCTTTCCAACCATGCCATTTCTGGCTTGGAGCCAGATAACCATGGACTGAAATCACGGCCAAAATAATCCTCTTCTCCTCTAAACTGTGAATATCAGGCATTTTCTCCTCGTGATAGGAAAGTGATGAATATGCTGGGACAAAATACTTGACATATATGACTTGAAAAAGAAAAGGTTCCCAGGAAGAGAGAGACAAGTTAGTTTGCCCTTCCTGTCAGTTAGCAGAAGCCATGCTGGGTCTGGCAGGAGTACAAAAAGAAGCCAATTCACCCTTTCCACGAGCTGACCAGTGCATGGGCTGAGAAACAAGAACACCATGCATCCTCCTACCCTCCCCCATAAGCAACCAGCTGATTTGGAGGATGGGCTGAGTTGATAGCAACTGAGGTACAAAAACAACTAAATGTTTGTATTGTTTGATTGACTTTGCAGCATCTATTCAGAGGATAACAATATGCAATATAGCAAATATGGAGGATTTCCTTCCGTTTTATTTTTGAAATCCAATATTGTTCATTTTGTTTTGTTCTGATTTATTGTTTTGTTTTATTCAATGTTCTGTTTTGAATGGTTTTATTCTGCTTTTATTTGATTTTATTATGCATGATGATATGGACAACTATTCTGAAGATAACAAGATATATTATGGTAGCCACTATTGATTTCCTATTATCCTATTTTGAAGTTCTGTACGACTTTCACTGTATTGTTTTGATTGGGTTTATTGTTTTATTTTGTTATGTTTTATTCTCTTTAAAATGAAATTCTAAAAATTCACTGGTATTTACTCAATGACCAAAGTTCCTTAGTCAATAAAAATTGAAATTTCCCATAATATCATGTTATTAGGCTTAAAAAACTGTAGTTATCACTGATCTAAAAACTTCTCTATTTTGAGCGCCTCATGAATTGGCTATTAGAATTGCTTTTTGAATATGCACCGTTCCTGAATCAAAGTCTCTCATCAATGCTTAAAAAGTCTCTCAACAATACTCTGAACAACAGTGTATATGTAAGAATCACAAAGGCTCTTCAACTGGAAGGAAAAGAATGAATGAATTCTTTTCCTACAGAATGAATAATGTTCAGAACAAGTTATTAAACTATTGACATTTCTCTATTGCATAGTTAGAATAGAAAAATGTAAAATAAAAAGTCAAGAATATGTAAAACCAAATAAAATGCAACAAATAACATTTCATCTTTGATTCCTTGATCCTGAGAAAGTAACAGCCTCCAACACTGTAGATAACAAATATATAAAATCTGGATGAAAACTCTCATATTACTGGGATAAGACAATTATGGCTGGGAACTCCAGGATATATTCAAAAATCAGATTAAAACCCATCTATTTAAAAAGGAAAGTTTTGCCAGGGATTTAGCTCAGTGGCATGAGCGCCTGCCTGGCAATCACAAGGTTGTGAGTTTGATCCCTGGTACAAAAAAAAAAAAAAAAAAGAAAAGAAAGAAAGAAAAAGGAAAGTTTAGAGTTAAGGTTACAAATAAACCAAAAGAGAAAGGCTAGAAAAAACACTCCTTGTAAATGGTAACCAAAAGAGAGCAAGGACAGCAATATAGTACTTCTATCAGACTAAATAGACTTTAAATTAAAATTTCACTAGACAAAAAAGAGAACATTTAAAAATTATAAATGTTTACGTATCTACCATCAGAGAATACAAATCTTTCCAAGCATTTATTGACAGAACTAAAGGGAGAAATAGCAACATGATACCTTGATAAGTTTTTACTAGACTAATTAAGAGATAAATCAGAAATGAAAGAGGAAATATTACAAATGGTACTTGTCTTGGTTTATGTCAGTGCCCCCCGCCATGCATAGACATGGCCAAATCTAGCACTCTCATTGGTGGTGTGAGTACTACACTCGCCCAGGGTGGATACATACAGTGTAATGGCGGGAAGAAAGCCTGTCTTTTCTCTTGCTGGTTAGCACTTCCACTGTTTGCGGCCACCATGAATGGCTGCCGCACCACCCCATACTGCCTTGGAGCCAACGGAGTATGGACTGAAATCCCCAAGAACTGTAAGAAATAAACCTTCCCATCTCTAACTTTGGGCCTCAGGTATTTTGTCTCAATAACAAGAGAGAAAAGTAACTGAGACAGTACTACAGAAATAAGAAGGATTTACTGATAATGTCCCAACAGATAACCTGGAAATGGGCAAATTCCTGAAACATACAACCTACCAACATTGAGTCATGAAGAAACACTAAATCTGAACTGACTTAAAACAATAAGCTCAAATTGGTAATAAAAAGTATCCTAACAAACTGGGCATGGTAACACAATCCTGTCACCTCAACACTCAGGAGGCTGTGGCAGAAGGATCATCATGAATTTGAGGCCAGCCTAGCCTACAGAGTGAGTGCAAGGGTAGCCTGCACTACAAAGCAAGGCCCTATCTCAAAAAAACAAAAAAGAAAAAAGGTATCCTATCACAATGAGTTACAAAGGTTTATTGATTTCAATGCTGATATATCAGACATTTAAAGAACTAATACAAATAGAGATTCTATATAATCTATTAAAATCTCAATGGCATTTTTACATAAATAGGTCATTATGAAAAATATATTTCATATTTCTGAAAGCAATGGACAAAGGTTCTAATTTCTCAACATCCTTACCAATACTTATTTTCTGTACTTCTGATTTTGGCTTTCTTAAGAGGTGTGAGATGCTATCTCCTTATGGTTTTGATCTATATTACTTAATGATTAACAGTGTTGAACATCTTTTCATATATTTGTTAGCTGCTATCTGCTCATGGTTTGAGAGGTTTGTTGGTAATTGTCAAGCAGTTTATACATTATCTGAATATATGACCATTGATGAAAACCAAAAAGCTGTCAACTGTGCCCTACAGGAAAAAGACAGGAAAAGAAAACATACATACAATCAGTGTGATACTTGTGTATGGATCATGGCAGTTTATCATGTGTGAAGACTGCCTTGGTTGTCACAGTTGAAGCAAAGATTCTTTCCATGGTAGACTTTTGTTTTTATTTATATTATAGTTCACATAGGTTTTTTTTTTTCTTATGTTGTCTTTTAGGTTTTGTAAGCAAGTAAACAGCTTACATGAAAATGCTGATGTCTGTTCTAATCACTCATTACATATTTGATATTTTCTTTTATTGATAACTTATTTTCTGGCTTAGTGCATGTTTTACAATACAATAGGAAGCTCCTGACAAAACAGGAAGACAAGAGAGGTGACAAGAATGCCCTACCACCTGGTACAAAAAAAAAAAAAAAAAAAAAAAAAGAATGCCCTACCACATAGGAAAAGAAAGCTAAGCCCATGTACTGTCAGTGTAAGCAAGACATGTGCAAAGAGTATGCACTTGTCATATATGAAGACTGCCTTGGGTAAGACAACTGAAGCAAACATAATTTTTGTTGTAGAGTTCTATTAGTATTTTCATTGCAGTTCATATAGGAATTTATTTCTGATGTTCTCTTTTAGATTATGTAAGCAAGTATATAGCTGATGTGAAAATTGGTGTTTATTCTAAATGTGCAATACATATTAAGAAGTTAATACTTTATTTTAAATCAGTATTTTATGTTCCTGTTAACTATACATTGCATAATATAATAAATTACTGACAAAACAGCAAGACAAGCCACATGTCAAGTACATCCTACAAAAAGGCCAGGAAAGCAAAACATATGTGCTGTCAAGTGTAAACAATATGTGTGTATGGAACATGCTGTTGTCATGTGTGAAGACTGCCTTAAGGTGTGATAACTGAAGTAAAGATTTCTTTGGTAGATTTCTATTGGTATTTTCATTGTGGTTCATATAGGAATTCATCTGTTGTCATTTTTTAGACTTTGTACATTAGTGCTTGCTTTGGTAGCACATATACTAAACGTTGTACAACAAAAACAGTCAATGTTGAAAATTTTGATGCTTTTTTTAGAAACAATATTAAAAATTAAATACTTAATTTCTTGATTTTTGTCCTGTTAAGTACTCATTGCTTAATATAATAAAACTAAATTAATAATTCATCAATAGAAATATTCTAAAGAAATGTGGATATTATACACCCACAATAATGGATCTTTATCGCAAAATTGGTGTTTTACCCCTCAAAAAGTTTTGCAAAAGGAAAGTGGTAATGATTGTACAACATGCTGAATGTGCTTAATTGCTATGGAACTGCACACTTAAAAATGCTTAAAAGGGCCTTCCCGTGAACCAGGCTGCACCACGGAAATCAGGAAGAACCTCAGCAAGAAGCAGAATCACACCTTCCCATTAGCCAGGCAGTGCATGGATTGGGAAACCAGAAGAGCATCACCCCTGCTTCCCTCAGAAATAAGCAACTAGCAGATTTGGAGGGCTCACAGCGAGATGATAGCAACTGAGGTGAAAGAAACAGCTAGACGCTTGCTTGTATTGTTTGGTTGACTTTGCAGGCCTGGGGCTGGTGGTCTGGGCATCTACCTGGAGGATGGCAGTATGCTCTGTGGACACTGCGGGGATTTCCTCCTGTGCTGTTTTTGAAATCCAATGTTTGTTCCATTCACTGTTTTGTTTTATTCCAGTGTTAACCTAAGCAACTATTTTGAAGATAACAGTATGCAGTGTCACAGCCATTGTTAAATTTCTATAAATTCCTATCATCTGGGCCGGGGATTTAGCTCAGTGGATTAAGTGCCTACCTTGCAAGCGCAAGGTCATGAGTTCGATCCCCCGGTACCAAAAAAATAAATAAATAAATAAATTCCTATCATCTTATTTTGAAAACTTGTATAGCTGTTGTTGGTTTTATTGTTGTTTTGCTTTTGTGGTTGTTTTTGCTTCTTGATTTGTCTTTTTTTTTCTTTTTCTCTTTAAAATAAAAAAAAGAATGCTTAAAACATAAATTTTATGTTATGTATATTCTGCCATGACTTTCAAAACTGAAAAATATAAACACACATATACAAATGAATATTACACAGTAGCATGAGTGAGTAACTAGTTTTGCATGTTTCAACAAAGATATATCACAAAGCTATAGATGCTGAGTTTAAAAAAAAGCAAACATGAGTGGGCAATATACATATGATTTTATTTATATAGAGTTCAAAAAATATATTATTTAAGAAAAAAAGCGCACATTTTTAAAAACCAAACAAGCCAGGAATGGTGGCTCTCACCTGTGATCTCAGCATTTTGGGAAGCTGAGGCAGGAGGAATAAGTTTGAGCCTAGCCTGACACACTTAGCAAGCCCCCATCTCAAAAATAAATTAAATAAAATAAAAATAAAGCCTTGGAATAGAACTCAGTGCAAAGGCCCTGGTTTAATTCCCAGTAATGCAAAGTAACAACAACAACAACAATTATTTGCCTAGTTTTCCTAAGAAAGAGAATGGAATGGAATGGGTATGTGACTGGGTTCAGGCTTCTAATGCAGGAGTAATATTCTAGCTCCTAAGGAGGACAGTGAATACTCAGATTTTATTATTATTTAAAATGTATATATTATTCCTAAACACAACTTATATTTCACAGTATAAAACCAAGATTAAACAATATTACTCTAGTATTAATGTGAGTAAGGGGGCAACAAGAGTAAATACATTTAGGCTAAAGTGATTTAGTGGCAAAAGTGACTTTGACTTTGAGACAGTTAAGATAAAACATGCAACACTTGACAGAAAGAAAAGAACAGCACAAACTCTCCATTTTAAAATGGAGGAAAAGGTCTACTAAAGAATTATCTAGAGAAATGTACTTTGTTGAATTTATTGTTTATTATTATGGATCAAGACAGTAGAATTACATTTTAACTTGTAGAAATTCAAATCATATCTGTCCAGGACAAAAGATAACCCCAAAGGTTACAGTTTATTGGTCTATAGTATATTAACCAATTTTATATTCAGGTCAGCAATGTTGCATTTCATTCGTTATTAAATTGGCTATAAGTACAGAGCTCATTAGATGTTTTCTAAAATGGCTTTGCTTATTTCCTTATTTGCTTATTTCCTTTGCTTATTATGTGGAAACCATGCTTATTTCCACAGTGAATGGAATAAAATCTTTGATAGGTGTTCACTTTATATTTATATTTTAGTCAAAATTTTACTTTTTTGAAAATTATAGTGTAGAAAAACATGAACAGATTATAAACACTTAAAATGTATTACAGGCATGGTGGCACACTCATAATCCCAGTCAGGAGCGTCTTGGAAAGTTTGAGGTCAGCCTGAGCAACTTAGTGAGATCTAGTCTCAAAATGAAAAAAAGAAAGACCACAAATGTATTGCAGTGTTCCCTGGGTTCAATCCCTAGTACCACTCCCCACACGAAATTAAAAATTAAAATTTTGAAGGAATAAAGTGGTTTGATTAGCTTTGACAGGAAAGGGAGGAAAAGGACTAAAGATATCTAATTAACCCACATATACGTTATAGTACTTATACAGGCAATGTGAGGAAAGAGCAAACACTGGAAGCAAAGATTACAACTGTGTTGTCTTTAAGATACTCAAATTAAATTTGATCTAGCAGTTGCATATATGGATGTAATATGCAGAGGCCAGAAACGAATTATAAATTGGAAAACCAAGACCAAAAGATGCAACTAAGAATGCTTGTGTAAAGATGAGATTAATAAGCAGGAGAATGCATATAGAGAAAAGGGCTCAGCAAGAAAACCTTACCTTCTGTCCTATCACAACTGCACATCTATTCATCAAGTCCTTCCAGCATTTCCTTCAGATTATACCTATATTTCAAATCTTTTTCACTATCTTCACTGTTACAAACATACTTGCCACCACTTGTATTATTATAGATTTTGCTGAACCTTGCTTCCTTCCTCTGTTCTCTACAGTCCATTTTGCACATAGCAGCCAGCACAATCTTTTGAAAACTCTAGTCTCTTTCTATGCTTACGGTGGCGTGGCTTTACTTCAGTTACTTCTTAGATCACTTCTACTGTGATTCTGCTCACCTAATACCCACACTGCTCACTCAAGTCATACTAGTTTCCTTGTTCAAACCAAGCCTGTTCCTACCTCAAGATTCCCTCCATCTAAACATTCTTCCCCTAAATCAGAATGATTTGCCTCCTCTTCTCCTTTAGACTTTTACTCAATGTCATCTCCTCAAACAAGCCTTCTCAAACCATATGACTAAAATTCTGAACCACCTGTTCCCATATCTGGAAAATTCTTTTTTTCCCCTTCCTTGCTTTAGTTTTCTCCATAACACTTATCACTATCTGTATTAGGCCCCTGGGCTGCCATAACAAGGTATCAAACTGAGTAGCTTAAGCAACAGAAATTGCTGACAGCCGTGGGGGACGGAAGTGTTGCCAACCTGATGTCTGGCGAGGGCTCTCCTTCTGGCTGGTTACCAGATCCCTTTTCACCAGGTCCTCACATGGCTTTTCTCAGTGCTTGACCAAAGAAGAGAGCCAGGAAACTCTGTGGTACCTTTTCTTACAAAGACACTACTCCTATCAGATCAGGGCCCAACCATGACAACCTCATTTAATATTAATTACACCCTTAGGGACTCCATCTCCAAACAGAACCACATTGGGCATTAGAACTTCAACATCAGAAATTTGGTGAGGGGCTGGGGATTTAGCTCAGCAGCATAAGCGGCTGCCTTGCAAGTGTGCGGTCGTGAGTTTGATCCCCGGGACCAATAAAAAAAAAACTTTTGGTGAAACACAAATATTCAATCTATAACATTATCTAACATATTAGAATCGTTCTACATATCTGGTTTATTTCCTGTCTTTCATCCCTGGAGTATTAGATGGTACTCATTTTGTCTGTTTTGCTCAACCCTGACTGTATTTGACACATAAAAGTACTCAATAAATTTAATAAATGAATGAAAAAGCAAAGTCCAAACCACAGAAGACCAGGGAGGAATATAAAGGGGGGGGGACTGCAAAATCAGCACCAAAATTAGCAATAAAGAATATTGAAGTGTTCAGTAGGATGACAATAAGGATGAAAGATAAAGAGTGACACAACTTAAAGACACAAGCTGAGACTATCCTTTTTGTTGTGAATCCCATGAGCGGTTTCTTCTATTTCTTTTCCTTCCTTCTTCCCTTCCTCTGTTCCTATCTAACACTTTCCTTTCTCTTCCCCCTTTTGCTCCTTCTTCTTTTCTTTTCTTTCTTTTAAAGAATAAAATAGGGAAGAGTTTAGAAAACATTAAATCTAAAGAGTTATGAGAGGAAAAAAACAGTCACAACTTGAAAGGGTTGAGTAGGAAGTGGGCATATCCTTTGGGTATATTAAGATTTTGGTTCAGGTAAACAAATACAAGGAACACTCTGCAAAGGGAGAATTTTGCTGATTATGAACAGTATTTATAATGAACACAGTGAGTTTATTTTCATCTTTTCAGTGGAGATTTTTCAAAAGTACCTTGGAATTTTTCCATTAAGAGCTGTATGGGAAGGGCCGGGGATTTAGCTGAGTGGCTTAAGTGCCTGCCTGGCAAGCGTGAGGTCGTGAGTTCGATCCCCGGTACAGCAAAAAAGAAAAAAAAAATCTTTGCTGGGGATTTAGCTCAGCAGCATAAGCACCTGCCTGGCAAGTGCGAAGTCACGAGTTCGATCCCCAGTACCAAAAAAAAAAAAAAAAAAAAAAGAGCTGTATGGGGGTTATATGTCAATTGGCATGGTAGTGCTACAGCACTGACATACAATTATTTTAGTGAAAATGATGTACAGAAAATTTTCCATTTCAGATAACAAATGTTTAGGTATATAGCTTTTTCAGCCTCATTACAGGTTACACTCAAATTACATATTCATACAACTTAATTACTTTCCTCTTGCCAGTGCAATCATAAAAATAAGCACACGAATAACTCAATTTATTGTTAAAATCTCTTAGGTATCCTAAAAATGAAATAATTTATTGGAAAATACAATGAGCCAGAGCTCTCTCAGGCCTTAAGGCTTACATGTGTTGAAAGTGTGAGGTTATATCTGTTAAAAATCATGTTGCTGAATAACTCATAAAGGTAAATACTATTCACCAACAAAGACTAGCTAACATACAGGCATAGAGATGAAGGAACTTAGCAATCAGTGTCCACATCTTTTGGATTTGCTTACCTCCAAAGCAGTCTTTTAAAAGTCATATCTCACAAAGTACAAGATACTTAGAAATGTCTGTGCCTTATCTGGACACTGTCATTTTACTTTTTCAAACATCTTAAAGCCAGTATTGCACTAGAGAGGCAATAAGTTAGAATGCAAACTAGTGGGGAAATCCTGCATTTGCTCAGTGTCCATAGCTTTTAACACAGTTCCAGATGTTCAGTACATTAATAATGCACTAAGTCAAAGTCTCTTTTTGAAACTTTAGAAAGTGCAAATTGCATTAAGACCTCTTTGCCCTCATTAATGGTATTGTTACAATCCCAGTTCTCTGGAAAATGTTTTTTGGCATGTGTTTAACTTTATAATATTGCCATTTACTCATTTTAATAGCCAGTACTCGAGTCTTAATGCTTTTAATAGTTCTGCCTAAACAGACTACCATCTTTTGTAATCTTATCCACACAATTTATTTCATAAGTAAAATCTATCATATTTTTCCATCTAAAGATGATATTTCACTGTTTGTTTCATCAGGTATTAATATTTGAGAAATATTTATTTTCTTTTATTTAATTGCTATGTACCTACTGGTAGCACACGTAGAAATAAAATGGTTCATTTCAAATACTAATAAATATAAAATAAATATAAATTTGTAATATTGTGTTATTGCTGTTTTTGATGGTACTGGGGACTGAACCCCAGGAGCACTGTAGTTACATACCCAGTCAGCCCTCTTTTAAATTTTATTTCAGACAGGGTTGCACTAAATTCTCCATGCTAGACTCAAACTCACAGTTCTACCTCAGTCTCCTAAACAGCTGGAACTACACAATTACACCATCACATCCCCTAGCAGTGTTTTTGAGCAAAATTTTAGTTATAATGAGTATATTCTTCATTATTGCTGTATTCAAATAAAACTGAGAAAATAAAATATGAATTTCAATTAAAATATTCACAGAATAAAGGGCAAAAACTTTACAATCATTTCATTATATACAGAAAAATCATTTGATAAAATGTAACACCATTTTGCAATAAAAATTCTTAAATTTTTAAAAAAAAAAGAAATGTATGTACCTCAACACAGTAAAGGCCATCTATGATAAACCCACAGTTAATACACTAAAAAAAAAATTGAAAGCCTTTTCTCTCTGATCTGGAACAAGACAAGGATGTCCACTCTTCTCACTTCTGTTTAACATAGTATTGGAGGTCCTTGCCAGAGCAATTAGGCAGGAGAAAAAAATAAAAAACACAAAAATAGCAAAGGAAAAAGAGAAGTCACTGTTTGCTTATGAAATCATCACTGTATGGAAAACTCAAAAGTTCACCAAAAAAATCTATTAGCAACTAACAAACACAGTGAAGTTGCAGGATGCAAAAT
Source organism: Dolichotis patagonum (assembly GCA_004027295.1). NCBI lineage: Eukaryota > Metazoa > Chordata > Mammalia > Rodentia > Caviidae > Dolichotis > Dolichotis patagonum. The sequence goes on along the minus strand of PVJX010001421.1, from coordinate 92,538 downwards.
CAAGACACACAATGATAACAACAATCGACATATCATACAGTCAACACACACACACACACACACACACACACACACACATCCACACACATACTAACAACAAACTATCCAAAAAGAGAAATCAAGAACAGTCTCATTTATAATGTTACAAAATAAAGAAATAAATTTAAGCAAGGTGAAAGACCTATACATTCAAACTGCAAAAGGTAGATGAAAGAAACTGCAGATGACACAAATACATGGAAATATATTCCATGTGACACAAATACATGGAAAGATATTCCATGTGACACAAATACATGGAAAGATATTCCATGTTAATGGATGAGAATATTGTTAAAATATCCATGAAACTTAACCTCCAAAGCAACACTGCCAGGATGTTGCCAGGGCCTTATTGGAGATACTTAAGTTATGGGAGTGGAGAACTCATTAATGGATTAATGCCAATTATAAAAACTCAAAAAGGGGTTACTCTGAAATTGTCAGAAAAATCGATTGCTATTATGAGGAATGATATTTAAAGATTGTAACAGGAAATAGTATCTTTGTAGTCTATATCAAGTTCAAAAAAACCTCCTTTAATATGAAAAATGCATGGCCAATTACTTAAAAGTTCTACTTAACCATTTTGCTAGACCTTGCTCTAAAAAACATTTTCTATATCTATCTTCTCAGTTTTGAAAAATGAGAACCAAGAAGTGAAAAGCACAGGGTATTAATATGACTTGAGCATCTATATATTCTACTTATATCCCTGTCTCATCACACTTGGGTTACTTGGGCACCTTTGCCTCCAGTGTAATCCTAACTGCTGTGCCTTTATTTTCCCCAGATTTTTCACTCAAAAAATTGTAATTGATATATTTTTATAGAGCTTATTTGGAACCAAAAATGGCACAAATGTACGCATGTTATTAATAGACATGGGGTATGTATGTGCATACATACACATAAAAGAAAAGCAAAAAAATCTTAAAATTCCTACTTTCCAGCTGCCTTATTATTTTCCAGAACATTCACTCACTCATGAAAGCAGTTATATACTTCCATAGTAGTTCCAATATTTATCTTCTAAAGGATGACAATTAGGCTCAAAAGCAAAACCAATGTAAAGAGTAAATATAAATACAGATAATAGCAACATATACTATTCTCAATAAAAATTACAGATCAAATTAGGATTTCTCAGATCAATCATATTTCTTACATTACACTCTAGAATGTTAGTATAAAGAGAGCATTGGACTAAAAGACCCAGAATTCAACCTTCCCACCACAACACAAAGGCCTCACAACCATGAAGATCCTTCAACTTAACACTGCAGAAAAAGTGCTTCTTGAGAAGATGATCATTTAAAATAAAGCAAATCAGTCATCTATAAATTCCTCTACAAAATTTCAACCATCTAAACAACAACAGAAACACCTTTGAAATTAATATAGGTATTTAGAGTTGAGACTGTAGCTCAGTGGTATACCACTTGCCTAGCATGCACAAGGCACACTGGCTTCTATCCGAGCACTGGGGGAAAAAAATTCCAATTCAGTTTCTCTTTTATGTTAAGTAGCTTAAAAATGAGACACACATAAAGCTACTATTAGCATTATATATTTCTCAACATATAAATTTAATGCTAAATAATACAACTAGAAACTGAACAGAAACATTTGCGTTTCTTTCTTATTTGACATTTAGTGGTGAATGTAAAATGTTCCTAAGGGAAAATGGTTTATGCATATTATTCATAAAGATGTAAGAGAAAATCAAAGTACGTAATGGACAAATAAAATGATCCAACTTGCTACTCTGGCACCAGATAGTCTCTTTTCAAAATTACTTAATGGAAACTTTCTATCCATAACAAAACTTAGAAACTCTTCCACTCATAAAAATGATCTCTTAGAGTTCTAAAGCAATGTTGCTACCAGTTAAATGACAATAGACTCAAAATCAGATTTATTTTAGTGGAGAAATGACATTCTTCACAAAACAATTGTAATTTTTGGTACGTTTAGAGAGCTCTGAAAGAAAATGTGAGGAGAAACCTAAAATAATAACTTTCTCATCTTAAACCTTACTTATACCAGTAATGCAGTTTATAATAAAAGGAAACCAGTTTCATTTCTCTCAGTGAATGAGTAAAGTTTTGAGTAAATCACTCATTTTAATTATTTAAAATATCACTGGTATTTAATATCACTGATATTATCACTGGTATTTAATATCACAGGGAAAAATATCACTGGTATATAATTTGTAAAGCTGTAGATTTCTTCCTATGTTTCTTTTATGAAAATATGACATCTCTTATCCAGTTTTTCCACGGTATTTTCATACAAACTGAGCTAAACTGATTATAAAAATATTTTATGTGACTTTGCTAATATTGTCTCCTCCTTGTCTGCCAGTAGAGACACAGATACCTTTAATTAATAAAATACTGTCCCCCTTCACTTATCAAATGTGATCTCTTCCTACTCACTTCCAGTATCACTCTTCTTGCTCTCTACAGTGACTTTTAGATTTTGTCCAGTGCTGTAGGGATTTGCACACTTATTTAACATCATAATGAAACAAATTATGAAGTTAACTTTTTCAAAAAGTTTGTTTGAAGGTTTAACAAAACTTTGCAAAATTCTTTGCACAAAGTATATATCCAATCACTTCTTCAGTGAATAAAAATAAATATGAAGTTATTAGATTTCTTAAAGATCTAAAATGTAATATAAGCCAGGTTCTCAATGTGAATAAACTTAGTATTTTAAAGAAAGCCAATAAAAATACTAAAGTTTTTTCTCTATGAAATATTAGGACATATATGAAATTAGTATGTATTACTCTATGGTTCAAAGCATCCTGACATTGTTTGTAGTTTTAAAATATCTATGAATTCAAATACAGTAAGACTTGAACTAGGAAGAGTTATAGTCAAGTGTTAATTCAATGAACCTCTACAATGAGCATATTGTGTGCTGGTCATGATGACTGTTACATCTCACGAACATCATTTCACTTTTAGCAGTCTTCTCTTCAGATACTAAGGTAAAAAGTCTTTCCTCTAATGGTCTTCTTAACTCTTTTTTGTTTTGTTTTAGGGTTGTTTTGGTCTTTTTGAGACAGAGGGTCTTGTTATGCAGTTCAGGCTGGCCTTGCACTCACTTTGTAGCTCAGGCCGGACTCTAACTTGCAATGATCCTCCTGCCTCAGCCTCCCGAGTGCTGGGATTACAAGCATGCGCCATTAACTCTTTTCTTACACTGACAAATTATTTCTTGTGATAGGAAGAAATCTTAGATAGCCCCTACATTCCTTAACTCCTATACAAAACTTATGTAAACTTTTCTTTTTAATGTGAGTAGGACAATGAAAATAAGACTTCAGTCCTATAATCAAGTTCTCTTATGTGGCAAAAGTGAAGAGATTTTTGTAGATATAGTTAAGGTCCACCTCAATTGATTCTGAATCAATCAAAAGTAAAATCATCCAGAGTAGGCATGCCTTCATCAGGTAAGAGTCCTTAAAAGACAGACTGGGCCCTCCTTAGAAGAGATATTCCGTGGTTTATGAAGAGGCCATCTTGCTATTAAGAGGGTCACATGGCTAGGATCTGAGTGCAGCCACTAAGCTCTAAGAGTAAGAAACTGGGTACTACATCCAACAATCACAAGGAGATAAATTCTGCCATCAAACCATGAGGACTTGAAAGTGCATCTGTCTCCAGTCATCTCTCCAATGAGACTGTAGCCCTGCTGACAACTGAAGGCCTCTTGATATACTGAACAGAAAAATCAGCTAAATTGGGTATGGTGGCGCATTCTTGTAATCTTGGCACTCAGAAGGCTGAGGCAGGACAATCACTGCAAGTTTGAAGTCAGCTTGGATGACCTAGTGAGTTCTAGGGCAGCCTAAACTACACAACAAGACTCTATCTCAAAAAATGAACAAGTGAGTGAATGAACAAAACAGAAAACCGAGCTATGCCATGCCTAATCACCAACACACATGAAAACATTATGTGAAATGAAGAATTCTAACACAAAAGGCCATATGTTATTTGGTTCCACTCATATAAAATGTCCAGAAAAAGGATCATCCACTCTTCCTTCTTCAAGGCCCTCTAAAGGGGAGGGTCCCTGTGCAGCTTTCTAAGACCTTAGCAATCAACAGGGGGTTCTTGCTCAATTTGGATAGAAAGCATGAAGCCCCTGCTGTTAGAAGTTCTGGGGTTCGAGTGCTCATGGCTCTCACCTCTTAGCATTGTAGCTCTAAGCTCTGAGAGTCTATGTCTCTTAGCTCTCAGTGTTACAGTCCTAAACTGTGAGTGTCAAGCAGCTCCTGGCAGCTCTCAGCTTTCCTACTTAGTAACTGGAGCTGGTAGCTCCACAGTAGCTTTCCCCTGCTCTTCCTGCAGCTCTTGGTGCCTCTCTAGGGCACTTCCACACCTCTGCACAGATCATCATCTCTCTCTGAGCTCTTCAGCAAATCCTAAAGCTGCCAATCAGGCTCAGGGTTAACAGTCCTGCAATTAACAGTTCTTTCTTAGTGCCACCTGTTCAGCCTATGTTCTTTCCATTCTTTCCTTCATCCTTCCTTCCTTCCTTCCTTCCTTCCTTCCTTCCTTCCTTCTTTCCTCCCTTCCTTCCTTCTTCTCTCTGTTCTTTTCCTTCTTTCCTTCCTTCTTTCTTTGATTAATTGATATAGTGCTGGAGACTGAACCAAGGGCTTTGTGCATGTAGGTAAGCACTCTGTGTATGAGCTACATCCACAGTTCTGGCCTCAAACTCGTCATCCTCCTGTTCCAGCCTCTTGACAGCTGGGATTCCAGGTATGTGTCGCCATTCTATAAGGTTATAAAGGGTCAATGCTCATTTTACTCCATATGGAAATACAAATGACCCATGCAACGTGTCTTGAAAAGACTGCCACTTCTCCATAAATTTACCTTGGCCTGATGTCAATAAAGCCAACTATAGGAAGATACCTGGTCTCTATTTTGTTACATTGTAGTATATATTCTATATACTTAGGTCCATACCCAAATATCTAATTACTATGTCTTTATAGTAAATGTTGAAGTCCAGTATTTAAGTTCCCTGTTTTCATTTATTTTTCTAAATTTATTTTATAATTTATGTTATTTCCATTTTGTGTGAATTACAGAATCAACATATCAATTTCTCTGGGGAGCAAAAGCCTATTGGAATTTTTTAAAACTGACTTGAACATTTACATTAATTTCAGGATTCTCCTTATAATACAGAAACTTCCAACCCATGAATATCCCTTTACATTTATATAGGTTTTATATGTAGGCTTTAATTTCTTTTGTCAATATTTTGTACATTTCAGTATCCAATCTCATGGACAGATTTCATGCTTTTTTATGCTATTCTAACTAGGGTTTTTTTTTGTTTTTTTGTTTTTTGTTTGTTTGTTTGGTCATTATGAACTAGGAGCTTGCTATGCAGTTCAGGCTGGCCTTGAGCTCACTCTGCAGCCCAATGTGGTCTGGAACTTGCAACGATCCTCCTGCCTCAGCCTCAAGAGTTCTGGGATTACAGGAGTGCACCACCACACCTGGCCTCTAACAGGTATTATTTTATTTCACAACTGTCCATTTGCTATTAAAGACATGCAATGTGTGCATGATGACCTCCTTATAGATTTGTTATATTCAATTATTAATTCTAATATCTTTTGTAGATTTCTTAGACTTTTCCAATTTCTTTTTGAATCTCTTATGTTTTACTTTCTTCTTTATTAAACTAGATAAAATACAATGTTGCATCACATTTCTAAAAGTAGGCAGATCATTCAGTCTTACATTAAATAGGGTATTAACTGTGTTTTTCATAGATGTCCTTAATCAGGTTGCTCTTTGTTATCTAAATTTATATCATGCATGGATATTAAATTTCATAAATGCCTGATCTATATTTTTGAGATAAATGTTGTCATGCTCCTTTATAATCTGTTGATTTGCTATATTATATAAATTGACTTTTGAAAATAAACTAATACTGACTTCCTGGAACAAATGCCCCTGGGTAGGGATGTGCAAACCTTTTTATTACATATTCACTAACTTTTTGGTAGTAATTTTTGGTCTTGCATTGGCCTATAATTGTTTTCTTATAATATTCTTACCTAGCTTTGTATCACAATTATGTGCCTGGTATTGCGGGAAGTCCTTCTGCTTCCTGTTTTCTGAGTTTGTGTAAAAGTGGTACTTTTCTCGGCAGAATTTACCAAAAAAGTCAACTGAGCCTCCATTTTTTGCCCTGTGGTGTTGAGGATGCAATCCAGGACCTTGCATGTCTTGAGCAAGGGCTCTTTGAGCTACACAACTGGCCCTACACTTTTCTTTGCTGAAAGATTTTAATTACTTGTCCTACTTGCTCAATAGATACGTTATTTCAATTCTCTAATTCTTTTTCTCAATTTTGATAATCTGGCCTCTAGGGAATTTACCTTTCATATAAGTTGATTAAATACTAGGCATAAGGTTGTTTCAACTACACCTTAATTATCTATCCAATGGCAACAGAATTTATGATGTTCCTTGTAATTTCTGATACTAGCAATTTATCTTTTTATCTTATTGGGGGGGGGGTTGGTGGCTTTTTTTGGGGTTTTTTTGTTTTTGTTTTTGCTTTTTTGGCTTTTTGAGACAGGGTCTCACTATGCATTCAAAATGGCCTTAGGCTCACTTTGTAGCCCAGGCTGGTCTCGAACTTGCAAACAATCCTTCTGCCTCAGCCTCCTGAGTGCTGGGATTACAGGCATGCGTCACCATGCCCAGCTTTATTGGTACATTTGAGGTATACATAATGATAACATTCATCATAGGGAATTAGTACCTGTACATGGGACATCTTGCTTCTTTTTTCCCCATTCCCTTTCTTTCCCTTCAGCCCCTTTATCCTCATTATTTACAAAAGCTTTGTTTTCAATTTTTTTCCTTTTTCTTCTTTATCCCTCCCACCCTGCCTTTGTTCCCCTTTTCATTTGAACATTTTCTTCCCATTTCCCCAATGCCTATTACACATTTTGATCCTTACTGACACTTCTGGTTTCTCATACCACAGAAACCATACAATATTTAAATGTGCGTCTGATTTATTTCACTTAAAAGTATAGTCTCAAGGTGCATCCATTTAACTAGAAAGGTCTGAAACTTATCCTTCTTTATGGCACAGTAGTATTCCACTGTATAAAAAAACTACATCTTTATCCATTCACCGGTTGACAGGCATTTGAGCTGTTTCCAACATTTAGCTATTACAACTTATGCCGCTATAAACATGAGTGCGCATATATTGCTATACTATGATGCTTTTAATTTTTTCGGGAAGATACCAAGAAAGAGAATAGCTGGGTCAAGTGGAACTTCTAGTTTCAGTTTCTTGAGGAATCTCCATACTGATTTTCACAGCAGTTCCCTACTCTCTCAACAACAGTGGAGAAGTGTTCCTCTATGTGATAATTTAAAGGCAAAAGAAACAACCAATATTCTCTTACCTTGTAAGATGGTAAAAAACACAAAATTCCCTGGCCCACAGTCTGGCACACAGATAACAGAAGTGCCCCCACTTCATCCTGGAACTCAAATGTTTCAGTATGCTGAAAGGTAGCACACAGATTCCGACCCTTAGGGCCTGAACCAATGGTACCAACCCAAACCTACAATATGAATATGTTAGTATTAGACTTATGCCTCAACAAGACAGAAAAATTAATAGGGATATTTATATTTACATAAAAGTAAGCCCAGCAACTAATTTACAGAAATTTCTTTTTTAATTGTTGGAGAACTAGAAATGAGTTCTGCACACAGGTGATATTAAGCATATAGCTAACCGTTTCAAATTACTTCATTAAAAAGAAACAGAAGGCATAATGAAAAATGGCAATTCAAGCCAGGAATAGTGGTGCATGCCTATCATCCCAGCACTCAGGAGGCTGAGGCAGGAAAATTGCTGCAAGTTTAAGGCCAGCCTGAACTGCATAGTGAAACCCTATCTCAAAAGACTTCTCCAACAAAGAAAAAGAAAATGGCAATTCAAACATTTCTGGGAAAATTAACATTTACAGATAATATAAAAAAAGTTTAAAACTACAGTCATAGGAGTCATAAAAATACTAGTTTACTTTAGATATTCAAACATGTGCTGAACATTTACTAAAAGCTCAGTATTAATCTCAGTACTGAAGAAAAATGGAGATATAAAAGAAGAATAAGGATACATCATAGTCTAGTAGAAAAAAGGAACACAATTATACAATAAAAACTATGGTTAAAAAAAAAACCAGGCGTAGAGCCGCACACCTGTAATACCAGCACTTGGGAGGCTGAGGCAAGAGGATCATTGCAAGTTCAAGACCAGCCTGGGCTACAAAGTGAGCCCAAGGCCATTTTGAATGCATAGTGAGACCCTGTCTCAAAAAGAACAAAACAACAACAACAACAACAACAACAACAAAAAACTATGGTAAAGAACTCAAGTTTTTGTTTTTTAATTGTACAGAAAAATTAAAGCCTACGAAAATGAAGAATTTGTAGTGTAGTCTTTGTATCCAAAGTGACTGGGTTGAAGGAATACTATTAATATTTCCTTTTTAACACTAGTAAGCAATTGACAGATTTTCTTTAATTCTAAAAATAAACTGTGAATTTCATATGAAGGTTGCTTTGTTGGTATTTCAGGTACCTTATAATGTGTTTATGTGAAATTAATAAATTGAGGTTAAAAAGCCTGGGAGCCTTAAAAAAAATAATAACTAACCTGTGAATTATTAATGACATGATTAGCTTCTAGTTGAATAGCAAATGTAACACCAAGCTCTGAAGAAAAGGAATTCATTGGTGATAATGTACCAGATGTCAAAACAATTGTCCGAACTCTGCCATTAATATCTGAAAATGCCTAAAAGGAAACATTAGATAAGTAAAATCATCTTATAAAGAGTCAACACTTTCATTTAACTGTTGGTATAGACCAAGAAGACAAAAAATTCAATTACAACATGATAAGCTTACCACAGCTGGATTTAAGCACCAAAAGTTTAGCACATGAACTGCAGTTTTCTGTCGTGAACGCTTATTTTTTGGTAGAGCAAAGAAACCATTTTTATCTGAAATATCAGTGTGATGTGTCCATGAGTAAGTCTGTTGAATAGCAACTTTATAATCATCTGCAAATCTAAATGGAAAGAAAATACTAATTAAATGGTAAAACATGTAATGACCCAAGTACATACAATATAAAAACTAATCATGTTAAAACTCAAAGAATGCTGAGTACCTTCCCACTGAGAGATAACATTCTTCCCATCACTAATTAAATTCAGTAATTTTGATATAAATTAAGCCATCAAATCACAGAATAAACTATTTTCTACAGGAAATACTAGAAATTATCAAGGCATCTAACCTTCATCAGCCACTTCCCAATCCCATTCTCAAATATTACATAAATCACAGTAGAACCAGAATTAAAATTCAAGTCAACCAACTCCCAGATCATAGCTCTTTACACCACACTACATAATTAATTACAAACTAGTAAACAGTATTATAGTGAAAGAAACTAAAAGGTAAGTTGTATTTTTAATCATATAAGAAAATAGATAATTTCTGCTGAAAGTTTAAAAAGCATTAGCAACTAATTATGACTTTTTATGAAATCTCTTTAAAATCTGGGTCTCAGTCTTTATCTTCCTTCAATGAAAATACTGAACCAGAAGATAAACCTGTGGTGGTGGTGCACACCTGTAATCCTAGCATTTAGGAGGCTGAGACAGGAGGATCATCATGAGTTCAAGGTCAACCTGGGCTATATAGTGAGTTCAAGGCAGCCTGAACTCAGAGTGAGACAACTACTCAAAACAAAATAGAAAATATACAATCCATTTCAGTTTATAACTTCTTTCAGTAAGTCTATAAAATGCATAGGCTTAAACAAAACAAAATGTGGTATTTTCAACTATGTTCTCATGATATTTTACTGTTAATTCCATATTGAGAGAGATCAGCTCTCAAAGTTCAAGTCAGGGCCTCAAAAACTATGAAGAGAATTTTATTAAAAAAACTATAAAATTCTAGAAGAAAAAAACAACTCATCATGACACCAAGCATATGAACTAAAAGTACAGGCAACATAAGAAAATATAAATTAGATTTCAGTATTAAAAATTTTTCTGCATTCAAGAATATCATGAAGAAGTAAAAAAAACAACCCACAAAATAGAAGCAAATATCTGTAAAGCATATATTTTATACAGGATTTGTAATCAGATCATATGTAAAACTACCAAAAGATAGTTCTCCAAAAAAGATATATAATTGGTCAACAAGCACATAAAAAGACTCTTAATATCTGTAGTCATCAAGAAGGAAGATAAAAATGAAAAACATAATTACTATATATCACTTGACACTCATTAGGAGTAATTGTACAAAAATCACAAAATAGTAAGCCTCAGTAAAGATAAGGAGAAATCAGCCCCTCGTGCATTGGAAATACAAAAGGACAAATAGCATAGGACTACTCTTATATAACATACCTAGAAAGTACAAATTTGTAAGAATGAAAGTAGAATGGTGGTTAGTGGTAAATGCAAGGAGTGTAGAGAAACGGAGTGGGTACAGAATTCCTGTCTGAAATGAGTAAAAATTTCTAGAAATGAATAATGCTGATGACTGTATATTGTCAGTGTACTTTATGGTGTTGAACTATTGGATATACTTAAAAATGGTTAAAATGGCAAATTTTAATGTATATTTCATTACAATGAAGAAAAAATTTTTTAATTCCCAGAAGTAGGTGAACTTTAACTTGACAAAGAATAGCAACTTCTTGTTGCTATTACATACACTGGTGTATATCCATTCATGTAATAGCTAAAATGTAAGTGTTTAGTAGTGAAAGACCATAAACTTAATGAATTAAACATATTTATTCATTTCAATATTCATTTTCAGTATAGACTAACTGCAATTTATCTAAGTCTCCCAATAAGTAAAAGCAAACACATTATACTATCTATAATACTCCTACTCACCTAAAATAAGTGGGATGTTTTATTTTATTTTGTTTTGTTTTGTTTTGTTTTGTTTTTTCAGACAGGCTCTCACTATGTGGTTCAGGCTGGCCTTCGGCTCTCTTTGTAGTCCAGGCTGGTCTCGAACTTGTAACAATCAGCCTGCCTCAGCCTCCCAAATGCTGGGATTACAAGAGTTGCCACCATGCCCGGCTTAAAATTAGTGTACATTAAGCACATGCTAGCATCCAAATAAGATATTTTTAAGAAAAAAACTACAGGTATCTTCACTTACCTGCTATTTTGCCTAAAAAGATAGTCAAGTACCATAAAAAGTCCTTTGAGCATTATTTGAGTTGAAGCACTAACAATGGGGACTTCTATTGTCTCCTCTTTACCATAAATTGGTGAGACTTTTTCTTCTTTTTGAAGAACTGAAGAAAAATGTCCCTGTAACAAATTACCACATTAAACATGACATGTGAGAGAGTATGGGATTAAGGAAAAACTTCCTTAAACATGCATTGAATTCTAGGCATAATTTGTCAATACACAGTGCTCACGATATATTTTGGATTTCCATACTAGCTAAATTCTCTTCAGAATAGAAGATACTTTAATCATAAATTAGCTATTTGGAAGGTTCATTACTTCTTCTGGCAATTAGGACACTACTGGAGTGCCCTTCAGAAATAATGAACCAAACAGGTTGTTACAGTTTATGTCAAGATACCCTTTCCAATATTCATGTGCTCACAGGCTGGGTTTTTGGAAAGTGACTGAATTATGGGTGTTTATAGTTGAGGTGGTGGAAGGAGGTGGGATGTGGTGTGAAGAGGAGGATCACTGGGATTATGGCCTGGGTTAACAAACCTCCCTCCAGCTCCTTTCTCCCTTTCTCTGCTGCCTGTCCCCCAGGTAGCTCTCCTCTGCTATGCCCCTCTGCTCGTCATCCTGCCTTGGAGCTAGCTGACTAGACTGAAATGGAAACCAAAATAAATCTCTCCTTACCTTGTGGGTGCCAAGTATTTTGTCTGATGAAAAAGTAAAGAAAGACACAGATAGCAAAAGGTTTCTCTGAGGGGTTTAAAAGAACTGATATGTTGCCTTAATTATTTAAAATAAATGTATACATATATATAAGTGAAATGATATGGGTACACATAAATCAACATGTTCATAATTACTGTCTTTGAGTTTATGAGTCTTTTCCTCTTTGTACCTTGTTTTTTCAAAGTTTCTTCCTCTGACATATGTTTGGTTTTGGGTTTTTGGTACCAGGGATCAAACTCATGACCTCGTGCTTGCCAGGCAGGCACTGTGCAGCTGAGCTATATCCCCAGCCCTAACATATCATTTGTATATTTTTATTGTATTGTATATTTTTATTGATGTATCATATATAAAGGAGGATGCACTAATCTTAAATGTTCAGCTCACTAAGCACACACACCCTGGTAACACCAAATCAGGATACAAAACATTCCTAGAATCTCAGCTGTTCCTCTGTGCCCCTTTTCACCTCCAACTGCTCCCAACCCTTGCATAGCAGTAACCAGCATTTCATTTTGTATGACTAACTTAGCTTTTTCTGTTATTAAACTTCATAAAAATAAAATCAGAGTTTGTAGTTTTTGTGTTTAGTTTCTTCCAATATTATATCTGTAAGATTCAACTGTATGGTTGTGATGAGAGTAGCTGCTTTTATTCCAGAGATTGCCAGGCTCTGGGAAAACCAGACCATGGTCTGTTAGGAACCAAGTCACACGGCAGGAGGTCAGCAGTGGGTGAGCAAGCAAACCTTTCTCAGTCTTTACAGCTGCTCCCCATCACTCACATTATAGCCTGGGCTCCATCTCCTGTCACAGCAGCAGTGCTATTAGAGTCTCACAGGAGCGTGAATCCTACTGTGAAATGCACATGGCAAGGGCTCTAGGTTGTATGCTCCTTATCAAAACTGAATGGCTCATGATGTGAGGTGAAGCTGAGTGATGATGCTAGTGCCGGGGATGGCTACAAATACAGATTAATATTAGCAGAGGGGTTTGACTCGCAGAGCCCATACTAAGTTTGTTGCTTGCAAACTCTTATGGGAACCCTATCAGTGAGTGCCTATGACAACTGAGCTGCACCTGGTGGCAGGCATTAGTGGAAAGTGAGTTAATGTACTTCAATTGTACAGCGGTATCTTGTGGCAGGCTTTAAGTCAGAACCTAACACTTAATTTAGCCAGCATGTAGCCTATTATTTTATTTACCACTTGTTATTGGACCTCTTTCTTGCACCGCACACTTGTCCCAGTCATAGTTTTGGTGTGCCCACAAGCTAAATGAGGAAAATCAAACAACACTGGAGAGCTTTGAAAAGAGGATAAGACCCAACGATAAGACAGCAAAAGACTCTAAGGCTGCCAACAAAAATTACACTTAAAAGAAAATGCCAAGAGTCCTATTTAAACTACACGTTCATTGCAACAAATGATTCACATTCTTAAAGCCTGCTTTATATAACATGAGGTGACCAATTATCCAGTGAAGCCATGAAACCATCAATACTGCTTTGCCACAGGAGACCAAGCACCCTGCATTAAAGGAAAAGCCTTTGGGCTGGGCATGGTGGTACACACCTGTAATTCCAGCACTCAGGAGGCTGTGTCAGGAGGACTGCTTTAAGTTCAAGGCCAGCCTGAGCTACATAGTGAGACACTGTCTAAAAAAAAAGAAAAAAGAAAGCCTTTGAAGTTTTTCAAAAGAAAAACAAAAATGTGAACATGAAGATCAGAGCAATTAATGAAGGTCGCTGCTTCATCAAATGTGCCTGTACTGAGAGCATCATTCTTAGTGGATAACCACACTGCAAAAGCTAAGAGGCCCTTTCCTACTCATAAAGAGTGGATTCTGTCCACTGCTATAGATGTTTGCCGTAACTTTTGGGAGAAGCTGCAGTTCCCTTTTCCTCTAGCACCATAACTAGACAAAGTGACGAACAGCAGGGGACACTGAGGCACATTGTTAAGAGATTAGTGAGTCATCATGGTATGACATCCAGGTGGATGAGTCTGCCAATACTGACAACAGGGCAGCAATGCTGTTTTTGTGTGACAGATTTTTCAGGAAATGTGCATGACGTTATGTCATATGCACTTTTATGTCAACTACCAACACCGTAGCTGTGAAACAAGACTTTGATTACATATTAGGAGCACTGAATTGATCATTTTTTGTCAATACAAACAGACAGAATGACTGCCATGAATGGACAGCTTCTGGTTTCACTACTCAAGTCAAAGAGGTTGCTTCTGAATTTGTACCTTCTGAATTTGTACCGTGTCATCCATAGAGAAACGCTGACTGCCAAAAAATGTCATCTGAACATAACATTATTTCGCAGGATGTGACTGTAAGTATCAACCATCTTAAAGTACATGTCCTTAACTCACACTTGTTCACAAAGGTCTATAAGGAGATGTATGTAGACCACACAGCTCTCCTCTTATAAACAAAGAGCAAGAAATTACTTTCTACGGGTAGACCACTGGTCAGAGTTTCTGAATTACAAGAGCTACTCCAGAAATCGCTTTTAGAAAAACAGTCACCACCAGCAGCACATTTTAGTGACACAGAATGGGTCATAAAACTTGCTTATTCTTGTGACATATTCAACTCGCTCAGTAAACTTAATGTGTTATCTCAGGGAAGAAAGAGAACTATTTTCAGGGAACTCTGCTCAAGTCAATAGTAAAGTGGTTTTGTTCAAAGCCAACCTGCAATTATGGGGGTGATGAGTGAATGCTGGAATTTTCTGACATGCTTCAATCAGTGGCAGAAATTTTGAAAGAGACTGAGCCAGAGCTTGCTTTCACCTAGCTGGTATGTGCTCACCCATCTCAGCTTTCAAAAGAGTTTGAGCATTGCTTCCAAACCACAAAAGATCCCCAAACTGGAAAAGAATGGATCTGTAAGCCACTTGTGAACAAGTCAGGTGAACTGACTTTGTGCTAGAAAAGAATCAACTACTTGATCACAAATAATGGTGGCCTTGAAAGTATTTTTGAGACAACTTCAAATACCCATGTGTTTTCAGTTAAAGTCAAAGCAGACTATCATGAGATGACCACAAGTACACTGCAAAGCCTGCTTCCATTTCCAACATCCTATTTTTGTGAAACAAGGTTTTTTACAGTGACAACAGCCAAAACAAGATTAAAGAGTAGATTGGATATAAGCAACATACACTTCAATTGTCATTGTCTCCCATCAGCCCCCATGGACTATCTAATTACAAGAAAACAAGCTCAGGGCTCCCATTGATTCTGCATTATGGTGAGTTGTATAATTATTTCATTATATTTTACAGTGTAACAGTAATAAAAATAAAGTACACAATAAATATAATGTGCTGGAATCATCCCAAAACCACCCTCCAACAATCCAGGAAAAAACTGTCTTCCATGAAACTGATACCTGGTGCCAAAAGCTTGGGGGCCACTGCAGCACAATATTCTATTCTATGAATATACTAACTTGTCCATTTACTATAGATATACCTAACTTTCAAAATGCAAAATTTTTATGTAAAAATATTATAAAAAGGTGTTGTAACATAGAAAAAATCCTACAATTATCACATTGCATTTTACAAATGCAAAGGTTGTAAGTATAGCCTGATTAAAATATATTGTAACAGTCACATGTACAAAACAATCTACATGGGGAAAACTGCAAAATACTGAGGAAAGAAATCCAAGAAAATCTAAATAAATGTAGATATTCCACAATCCTGGATAGGAAAACTTAATATTGTTAAGGTATCAGCTCTTCCAAATTTGATCTAAACATTCAATTCAATACCAAACAAAACCCTATCAAGTTAGAGGACATCAAAAAAATGATTCTAAAGTTTAAATAGAGACAAAACTCCAGAATAGTGAAAACAATAATAAAGAACAGTGAGAGAACTGATACTATCTTATTCTAAAGTCAAAATAATCAAGACAATGTGGTATTTATGAAGGAAAAAACTGAACAGAAGAGCAAAATAGAGACTTAAGAAATATACCCATACAAATATAGTCAAGTGATCGCAAATGAAGGAGCAAAGACAATCTAGCAGAGGAGACTTTTCAACAAATTGTACTGAAAGCATTCCACATCCACTTGCAAAAATATGACTCCAGACACCAGACCTTACATCTTTCAATACAAAAAAAAAAAAAAAAAAAAAAAAAAAAAAATTCAAACTGGATGATAGATCTAAATGTAAATAGCACAACTATAGTACTTCTAGCTGGATATAATGGAGTACGTCTGTAAACCCAACTACTGGCTGAGGAAGGAGGACTGCAAGTTAGAGACCAGCCTGAACATCTTAGCAAGACCTTGTCTCTCAAAATAAAATTTTGAAAAGATGGGGCAGGGGGAGTATAGCTCAGTGTCCCCTGAATTCAGTCTCTAGTAAAATTCTTTTAGGAGATAAGGTAGGAGAAAATTTAGATGGTGATGAGCTTTTACATAACTTCTAAAGCCTGATCCATGAAAGAAAGAAACTGACACAATGAACTTTCAAAATCTTAACAATGTTGGGCTGTAGGGTATGTGGTTCAGTGGTAGAGTGCTTTCCTAGCATATGCAAGACCCTCAATTCAATTTGCAGCACTTAAAAAACAAAACAAAGTAAAAAGCAAAAACAATGAAAAATCTCTGCTTTGTATAAGACACTGTTGATAGAAAGAAAAGACAAATCACAGAGTCAGAGAATACATTTGCAAACACATACTTGTGTCCAAATACACAAAGGATACCTAAAATGAAACAGTAAAAATAACCCAGGTGAAAAGCAAGCTAAAGATCTGAACAGACACTTCACCAAAGAGAATACATAGTAGACAAATAAGTACACGAAAATGCACTTGACATCATATGTCTTTAGGGAACTGTAAATTTAAACAACAGGAGACAACACTACACACCTATTAGAATGGTTAAAATGCAAAACACTGACAACAGCAAATGCTTAGAAAAGGAAATCTTGTTTATTGCTAGTGAGAATGCAAAGTAGTACAGCCATTTTAGAAGATAGTTTAGCAACTTCTTGCAAAGTTAAATATTATTTTACCATACAATCCAACTATACTCCTATGTAAATGACTAGAAAATATGTCCACACCAAAACATAAGCACAGAAGTTTATTTCAACTTCATTCATAATTGGCCCAAACTGGGAACCACCAGTATGTCTTTCAGTAGGTGAGTGGATAATCAAACTACGAAAGATCCAGATGATGGAGTATTTTCAGCAATAAAAAGAAACGAGCTATCAAGCCATCAAGAGTCTTAGAGGATGTGCAAGATGTTGGGTTTGATCCCTAGCATCACAAAAAAGACACAGAGGACTCTCAAGCACATAAAGCTAAGTGAAAGGAACTAGTCTAGAAAGATTATATATTGCACAATTCCAATTACATGGCATTCTGGAAAAGACAATCCTATGGAGTCAGTGGTTGCCAAGAATTTGGCAGGAGTAAGAGATGATGTAATAGAGGGATGAATAGGTACAAAACAGAAGATTTTCTAGGACAAAATATGTATCCTACATAATACTGTAATGGTAGATTACTAGGCAAAACTGAGTTGAGCCATACAACACAAAGGCTAAATTCTAAGGTCAATTATGGACTTTAACGTATCAAAATTTATTCATCAGTGTAACAAATGTACTCTATTATACTACTATCGGTAATAAGGTAAATTCATGTTTCAATAAACAGTAAAATTTACTCTTTTGGCTGGGGATACAGCTCAGTGGCACAAGTGCCTGTCTGGTAAGCATGAGGTCAAGAGTTCAATTCCCAGTAAATTTTGTATGCAGTTTAGTAAGATTCATAGTCCCTGAAACTCATTCATGATCTTTATCCATGAACTCCACATTTTTAATTTCTAAGTTAAACAAAATATGAACTTTTTCTCCTTTTATTTTCCAAAAATTTTAACTTTTATAAATGTCAAAAAAATTACAACTTAAAAAAAATTGATTCTTTTTAACTTTCAACAAATATTTCCTTTTTGTTGTTAATGGGTTTTATTTGTTTTTTGAGACAGGATCTTGCTGTGTAATTTAGGCTGGCCTCAAACTCACTATGAAGTCCTGGCTTGCCTTGAACTTGGCGATCCTCCTGCCTTAGTCTCTGGAGTACCAGGATTATAGATGTATAGCACCACACCCAGTTAATACTTCCCATTAAAGTATTTCCTTCAAACTATGTTGCTATTTTCACCTAATATTCATTGATACCATCACTTAAAGATGACCAGATTTAGATACTAAACTAAAAATTTAATTGCTAATTTTTGATTATTCACTAGATAATTCACTGTACACTGGATTATTCACTGTACACTGGATTATTCACTGGACTTATGAATTTATTCACCACTAAACACTTCTAAGTCTCTATATGAATTTCACAGGTAGAAAAAAAAAATCTGGGCTGGGGATTTAGCTCAGCGGCATAAGCGCCTGCCTTGCAACGTGCAGTCATGAGTTCAATCCCTGGTACCAATTAAAAAAAAAAAAATCTTACCTGCAAAATGGGAAATGTAGCAGCAGTGATGCCCATTTTGTATAAATTTAAGAGCATTTCATTTCCATTCCATATTTTACAAGATGATTCATAATCCCTTTCTACGAGATGTTCAGTGTTTGCTTCTAACCAACTAGGATAAAATAAAGCAACCTTGTCAACCAGTAACATACTTAAGTGCACTATTTCAGCAAAACAAGAGATGTCATTATTGTCACAAAAGCTCTTAGGACATAAATGTGGATTAAGATATCTTCGAGAAAAGATGCATGTTTTGCACTGTAAAATAAACATTTACGCAGCTAAAAAATAAGCTTTTATTCTAAAGAAACATACATGTAGTTTCCAACTATTTGGCAGATTCAGAATGTTTTGCTTGACCAATGTCTCTCCAACTAAGAGGTAGGTATTAGGTGTTTATCCCAAATGCACATAAAAGGAAATGTAAAAAAACAATAAATAAATGTGCTACACATTAACACAATTATTTGAAAATAAATTCACTGATACATACACATATTTATATCTGTGCACTCAATAACTATTTAAACACTTATTTTATACCACTATTCTGAGCAATAGAAATTAGAGCAGTACCTAATATAGACAAAGTCCTTATTCTTATAGAAATTGTGGTCTACTAAAGACAAAAACAGGAACAAACAAGAAAATACCAAGATACATAAAAAACAATATATGTAATATAATGAAAATAAATTAATATAACCTAGGTGCTACTTTAATTTGAATACCTACAATACTCTCCCTCAAATGATACTCATTCTAACAAGTGAATGTAAAAAGTATTCAATCATCTGAGCATCAGAGGGGAAAAAAAGCAGAAAAGAAGAAACAAGTAGTGCAAAGATTCTGAGATGGTTAACAAATTGTAGTTGAGAGCCTGAAAGAAAGTCGATGTGAGCTATAAATAGTGGCACATGCCTGTAATCCCAGCATTTGAGAAGCTGAGGCAGGTAGATTGTCACAAATTCAAGATCACTCTGAGCTACATGGTGAGTTCAAGGTCAGTCTGCACTACAAAACAGGATCCTATCTCAAAAAGAACAAAAACAAAAAAAGTAAGCCAATGTGATTATCACAATGAACTGTGGTATAAATGGTATAAACAGTGTTAGAATGATAAACAGTATTCAATTTGCTGTGAGCCAGGGTAAGAAATATGAATTCTAATCAAAGTGCAAAGGAAGGTTCTAAATAGAGTTTCTAATGACACTATACGTGTTAAGTGTTTAAAGGAGAATACTACTGGCTTCCTAGTCAGAATGGACTACAGGACAAGAACTATTCACCAGAACAACCAAGGTAGAACTAGAGAGGAGGGTCTTTCAATCCAATTTCCTAACTTCTCAGGAGGGCAGAGGTTGAGATATGATTTAATCAACCATCGATATGAAATGAAGTATTCCAAAGGACAGTGTTTGAAAGCTTCAGATAGCTAACTACACCTGGAGGTTCCTAGAGAGTGATGCTGCAGAAGAAGGTATGAAAGCTCCACTCATCTCCTCCAGTGCATCTCTCCATCTCTATCTTTTATAACATCCTTTAAAGACTGGTAATACTAAGTATTTCCTTGAGTTCTGTGAGCTACTCAAGCAAATAAAGAAAGGGCTATCGAAACCACGACTTATAGCTGGTCAATCGAAGCACAACTGTGGCTTGTGACTGGCTTCTGAAGTCAGGGGTGGAGCTGTCTTGGGACAGAGCCCTTCACTTGTAGGATCTGATACTATCTCCAGCTGATAATATTTGAACTGAATTGAATTAGAGGACACTCAGTGATTTCTGAGGCAGCAGAACAGCTTGCTAGCCAGGAGAATCTTCATACCCTACGTCTAGGGACAAGGCAGACTTCATGTTACTAGTGTGATAGCAGAAAAAACCTCCTTAAACAGATTATTGTACAGCTATTCAATGGAATTCTAGGCAACTATTTTTTTTTCCCCTTCTTTTTTGCAGCCCTGGAGATCAAACCCAGGGCCTCACAAATACTAAGCAAGGCCTCTCCCAGTGACCTAAACCTCAGCTCTAGGCAACTATTTTTTAAAACTAAGAAAGTTTCTGAGGACTCGATATGAAATGATCGTCAAAATACAGGAAAAAAAGTATTTTTTGATTTTAGAAAAAGTATATATGTCATCATTTGGACAAAAAAATAAAGACTAAGAGAATATATCTATATTGACTCACACATACATAAATATGCCCTAAATGACAAACGTGCCTAGAATAGGAACTAAACAGTAAGCTCACATAGAAAAGTTTCCACTTTATGCACTCGTAGAGATTTTAGATTCAAACCACATTATTGCTTAGCATTCAGACTTCTAAAAAACAGACAATGAAGGAAACAGAAAAATACCACAATACATGGAATGAGACGTAGAGAGGCAGGTTTTTAATAATATAATGAGATTTTAGATCAACAACTTAAAGTCGAATAAAAGGAAAATTATCTAATATAAATTTTAATAAAATTAGTACTAAATCTTTTTTAAAATACTGAAATTGTGGTTAATTAAAAACCATCAAATCAGAATCCTACTCAAATTGGCAAATAAAGCAACAAATAAAGCCATCACCTAAAACTTTAAAATATGTCCAAACCATGTTTAGTTTCTGTTTTATTTTGTTCATATCCTTTCTGTGGGGCTGTTAAATTATATTGCTTAATTAGAAATAAGACCCCAATTATTAATCTTTAAAAATCAATTATGTTCATTACATTCTTTTGAACACAACAAAAGGTTGGACTGCTTTTTTTTTTAAATAAAGTTTTACTGGTAAAGAACCTAATTCCAAAAGTAGCCTGGTTAATCAGTTTAATACTGTGGCATAATAAAACATGTTCCTAATACAAAGGCAACACAAATACATTAATAGACAAATATTCTTACTTAATAAGGCTACAGCACACAGCTCGTAGGGGCTCATGGTCCCTTTTCCTTATATTACTGTTGACCATACTATCCAGTTCATCTCTAGCAAACCGAAGCTGAACTTCTGTCACACAGTAACTTGCTGATTCCCGAGCACAGTCTTCAATGTTATGAGCTTCATCTAAAATGACAACCTGTTCTTTCAGATTTATCTCCATCTGTAAGATAAAAGAATTTGCCTGTAAAACATCTGGCAAAATGAATTTAACAGCAGTAGACAAGAAATTTAATTTTAAAATTCACACTTTTAGGCCAATATTGCAAGTAGTACAATTACATAAGCAAGTGATTGTATAAGCAACTTATTCTACACCTTAAATAAAGCTTCAGAGGTACACTAAGACCAACCAAGTGTCAGTTTTACAATGCAGAGTTCATCATTTTTAACTCTCAAAACATTCTATAAACCTATCACTGAAAAAAATGTGTATTAAATGAGCATTGATCAAGGTACCACTGGTTACAGAGGACAGTATGAAATCCCACAGAGAAGTTTCCAATATAAAACAGAGTACCAAGACTTTAAAAGTAAACTAATACAAGAGTCAAAATGACTCCCAAAATACTAACATAATGTGTGTGTGTGTGTGTGTGTGTGTGTGTGTATACTCACATATATTCTATGTATATGTTTTCTCTTAGTATGTCTCGCAACCTTTCATGTTGAGCTTTGCTCCTCCCCAACTCCTATGTGAGGCCAGAAGAACTACTAATCTGTAAATCAAGGGACACCACTACTCTCACAACAGAATTAAGGCTTAGAAACTAGGCTTGTCAGTCACATGAAATATTTCATCTCTTACTGTGACAATGACTGGGGCAGGTTCATGAATGGATACGTGATCCAAGTTAGGCCAACCAGAGTAATTTTGAGGGAATATTGAGATAAGGTTCTTTGAATTAGCTAACTGCTTATGGTTCTCTTCATTCCCACAAGAAAAGATCTTAGTTGGGTATGGTGGCTGTAACTCAGCACTCAGCAGGCTGAGGCAGGAGGATCACCATGAGTTTGAGACCAACCTGAGATACATAGTGAGTTCAAAGCCAGCCTAAAGTACACAGCAAGACTGTGTACTTGCTGTGTACACAGCAAGACAAAACATAACAAAACAAAACAAAAGCTTGCCTGAGAAAAAGCCATCAAAATGCAAAAATCAATTGTTCCTGGAGCTCCTTTTTTAGGTTGGGTTTGTATTACTTGCAATTCAAAGGAGATTTGACTAATACAGGGAAATGTCACAAAGCAAATGCCAATGAATTATTCGTAGAAAGTAATAATACACAGAAAGCTAAAAACAACAGAGAAAGAATTATAAAAGAATAGAAACAGACTGTGTTTATACATTAGGACAAAAATGAGCAGAATATTTCAACAGAGATGTAATTCAAAGCAGAGATTGAGGAAAAAACAAGGCATCTTCTGGGGATTATATGGAAATTTTTTAAGGGTTGAATTTGGGAGTTTTATGAGAGAAAGCTCAAAAGGAAATCTAGGTCAGACTCTTGAATGTAAATTTAAGAAATATGGACTTTATCCCAGAGGAAAGGGCATAACAGGAGATTTTTAAGTAGGGGAAGAATGTAGTATAAATAATATTAGGAAGACTTACTAGTATTGGTATGTGCAATGGCCCAGAGGAAAGATACCTAGAAAGAGGCAACCATTAAGAGGCAGTATAAAAGAATAGGACTAGTGATAGGAAACACAGTGCTTAATAATTCTGAATGTAAAGAAATAGCAGCCAATAAGAAATGCAGTCAGACCTGATGAATGGAAACACAATGACTTACAACAACTTATTTACTTTTTTGTCTTCTGCTATAACAATTGGATGTCTCTTAAGAATCAGGCCAAAAAAAAAAAAAAAAAGAATCAGGCAAATAAAATCTGAGGTTCATTTCTCAAAACTAACAAATCATAATTTTTATAGTATTTATATACTCCCAATACCAGTTCTTCAAAACACAGCTTTTTCAGAGACATGTCTTTAAATAATTCTTTTTGACTATTCATGAAAATAAAGAATGATTATTATAAATGATTCTTATTTGAAGAAAATATACAATATTTGTAGGCATACGATGGTCACAACTGTGAGGATGCTACTGGTATCTAGTAGATAAAAGTAGGGATGCTATTATACATCCAACAGCACACAAGGCTGGCCTACCACAACAAAGAATTATCTAGCCCAAAATGTCACTATGGCCAATGTTCAAAAACCCTGGGACATGCCTATAGTTCCAGCACTCAGGAGGCTAAGGCAGAAAGATTGTAGTGAGTTCAAGGTCATCTTGGGCTACGTAATGAGTTCAAGGCAAACCTGAATTAAAAAGCAAGACTCTGTCTCAAAAAAGCAAGAGTTGTGGGCTGGGAGGAGAACCTAGAAACCAACCCATTCCCTTCCGTGAGCCAGTGGCAGCCACATGGCCTGGGAGGAGAACCAAAAGCCAAGCCACACCCTCCTATGAGCCACAGCAGCCATGCAGGCTGGGAGGAGAACCAAAAAGTCAAACCACACCCTCTAGTGAGCCAGCCAGCACTCAGGCTGAGAAACAAGAAGAGCACCTCCCCCATAAGCAACTGGCTGATCTGGAGGAACACAGGCTGAGATGATAGCAACTGAAGTTAAAAACAACAACAACTTAATGCTTGCATTGTTTGACTTTGCAGGCCTTAAACTGGTAGTCTGAGCATCTATTTAAGAGGATGACAATATGCAATATAGCAACTATGGGGGATTTTCTTCTGTCTTGTTTTTGAAATCCAATATTGTTCACACTGTTTTGTTTTGTTCTTATTGTTTTGTTTTATTCTCTTTAAAATAAATTTTTTAAAAGTTTTAAAAAATTTTTTGAAAAGTGAAAGAAAATAAAACCACCCTGGTACAGTTCCACTTTAGTCACTAATTCCTTAAAACTGCTTACTGTTTTGGGAATTAAAATAACTAGCCCTAAAATTCATATACCTTAGCGTATGTTTTCAGTATTCTAATGTATCTACATAAATTTACTATAAAGCAAAAAACAAAGCCTTTAAAACACCAAAAGCTTTTATACACATCATTTATATACCAGTAAGTAGGAAAAATTATTCTGATCTTGTATATATACTTACACTTTCTCTTATTTGTGCATCTAGAAGATAGTTGTAGGGGCAAAATATTATGTCAGCATCTTCTGTCAGTTCTCGAGCTGTATAATATGGACATGCCTTTAGTTTCCTCCCCAGGCTGACAAGTTCTTCTATATCCCAGGCTTTGTGCATCCCTTGAAGAGTCTGGAATGTGTGTTGGTCCCTAATTTTATGAACACCGTGATAAAAATAGCAAGATTTTCCCTAAAAGGCAAGTACATAAAATGGAAATGGAACCAATACTAGACTAGAATGTTTTATCTCAGAAGCATAAGAACATTATTAAAGTCACAAGACTAAGATATCACAAAGGAGCCAGATTATGCCATATTTTCACAATCATAACTTTTCTTTTTGTAAGAGACGGGATCTCTGGCCCTTCGTTCCACAAGCTCAAGTGCACCTCCTGCCTCACTGTCCAGAGACAGCTGGGAATACAGGTGCACACCATTAAGGTTGGCTACCGTCACAACCATTTTAAAGAAACTACAGTATTTGACTCCAAATCAGATAGAAATCTAGATCAGTTAAGCTCTAAACATCTTAAATCAACTAAAGAAAAATATTTTAAAATTATGCTTCTTGTGCCTTAGTTCTGACTGAATGACATTAGGTATAAAATTTGAAAGAATATTCAAGGTGCTGGATATGGTGGTGCATTCCTGTTATCCCAGTACTAGGGAAGCTGAGGCAGGACTGCCATGAGTTTGAGACCAGCCTGGGCTATCTAGTTAGTGAGTTCAAGGCCAGCCTGAACTCAGTGAGACCCTGTCTCAAAAAACAACAACAGAAACAAGAATACAAAAAGCTAAGGTATTATTGGTTGCTTTTAGGGATAGGAACTAAGTGACTTCAGAACAGGAATAGAAGAGATTTTTTCTCTGTAGACTCATACCTTTTCAATTTCGATGAATATGAGGAACACTAAGTGGAGGAAAGGGGTAAGGGAGAGGGGAAAAAGGAAGGAAGAAAGGAAGTAAGCAAGGTAGTTTGGAACATCTTGGGGGAAAACGTAGGACAGATCACCACACACACACACACACACACACACACATCAGAAAATGTAAAAGCATCAAAAAAATTCCTAAATTATAATTTCATCACACAAAAAATGCACTGTCAACAGTGTGATGTGTGTCATTTCATACTTTTTTTTTTTTTTTTTTTGGTACTGGGGATCAAACTCACGACCATGCGCTTGCAAGGCAGGCGCTTATGCCACTGAGCTAAACCCCCAGCCCCCATCATTTCATACTTTTCTATACTTACGTACATGAGGACACATGTGTGATCCAATTTTAAGACAATGCAAAATTT
The DNA here is from genome assembly GCA_004027295.1 of Dolichotis patagonum. Lineage (NCBI taxonomy): Eukaryota > Metazoa > Chordata > Mammalia > Rodentia > Caviidae > Dolichotis > Dolichotis patagonum. The sequence goes on along the minus strand of PVJX010001421.1, from coordinate 66,505 downwards.
TCCCAGAAACTGACCATTATTAACAATCTAGCTACAATAAACATTTTATAAGACTAGATTCACTTATTCTTCACTTTATTAAAAACTGTATCAGGAAAATCTCATATCACTAGTTATTTTTTTCCACTACTATTCACATAAGTACTTTAATGTGCCAAGTTGAATTAGTTTCCTTATTATTAGGCACTTATACTGTTACCAGTTTCTACTTTTTAAACAGTACTGGAATGAATTGCCTTATGTTTAATTTCAAACATTTCTTAGTATTGTACATTTTCACAAAGAGCATTATGGGACTAGAGACTGAAGAATTTTTAAGTCTCTTGAAAACATTCCTAAATTATCCCCCAGAAAGTATATATTATTTTACATTACCCATTTTCATATCCTTATTGACACTAATAGTACCTTTTCTTATCTTTGCCCATTTAAAGTGAAAAATAGAAACTTCTTGTTTTGTTTTGTTTTGTTTTGTTTTGTTTTCATTTGAACCCAGGGCCTTGTGCTTGCCAGGCAGGTGCTGTGCCACTACACTGCACCCTTGGCTCTGGGTTTTTTTTTTTTAATAGTTTTCAACAACATTAATGTTTTGTAGGAGGCTCAACAGTAATTTGCTTCTTCTCCTGTGTTATGTACGAATGCCTTTGCTATTACTAAAAGTAAAAAAAGTTTTATTACATGTATTTTAAACAACGTTTGATAAAACGCAGTCCTAGCAAAAGTGACTCATATACTACTTTCAAATGTGTAAAATTAGCATAAATACATGCTGTTAGTAGAAGTAGAAACTTCTAGTAGAAGTACATAATCTGTAAAAACACAGTCAAAATTTTGCATTTAACTATTAATGTTAATACACAGCATACAGACTGCACTCTTTAATAGCTAAAAACTGGAAATAGGGCATGGTAGCATATGGCTATAATCCCAGCACTTGGGAGGCTGAGACAGGAAGATCGCCATGAGTTTAAGGTCATCCTGGGCTACACAGTGAAGTTCATGGCTAGCCTGGAATATATAAGAAGCCATTGTCTTAAAAAACAAAAACTAGAAATAAATCTAATGTCAACTACCCACAGTAAATAGATTAATTCATATAAAACTGAGTTACATTTGGGCCAGGGATATAGCTCAGTGGCACAGCACCTGCCTGACAACTGTGAGGTCCTGAGTTTTGATTCCCAGCATGCTCCCCCTCAAAAAAAGTTACATTTTGCCTATGTACTGATGTGTTAGGCTTTCTAAAAAAATTATATTAATGTGTTTTATATGTCCTTTGGTCTATTAGTCTAGTTGTTAATCTGAATATATGATAATTAACTTTATAAGAACTTATAAACAAATGAATCTGATGCTGGTAGAAAAAAGATGGGAATGGTTATGGGCAAGGGGAATAAAAGAATTGAGATGTGTTATGTAAATGTACTAATGCCCCACAATGAATGTAATCATTATGTACTACAAACATATACTAATAAAAACTTTAAAATTTAAAAAAATAAACAGCAAAAAAGTTGAGAAAAACAGTTATTGAATAATGTAGTGATTAAATTCATGTAAGTTTTTAAAAAAGAATAAATATGCATGCATTATAGCAAATGCATTTTCTACTTGTTCTAGAAAAATGCACACAAAATTTTATAGTGGCTTCCTTGAAAAAACTGGGGACAGGAGGAGTTCTTTAACGATGTACATATATTATTTTTCTTTTTCAAACACCATTTGGCACTAACTGATGGAATGAGACATTTTTATTTTCATTAATTTCATGTATTAATAAAAATTAAATGTGATTTTGAAGTTAAAAAAAACCTCTTCCCTGGCTTATCTTTAATACGTACAAAGAATTATATGTATGACTGTGTGTGTACACACATACATGTATGTATGTATGTGTATATATATATATACACATATATATCAAGATATATATATATCTTTTTATCTATGAACTGCCCCAAAGGAGACAAATCTACCCTTTCAAAACATAGAGACATTATTAAATATACTAATGTTCCTAGAAATTACTAGGAAAGGTTTATTCTTAGAATAAACCATTAAAGTCTTAGATTAAACCATTAAAGTTTCATAACCCATAAGAATGTCAGCAAATCAAAAGAAAAGACATGAACAGCTGAAAACTAGTTCTTCTAAAGTTTTGTACTAAGCCATATTCAGGGAAGCTATGTGTTGATTCTCCAAAATACTAAAAATAATTAGCAAGAAAGGCCTTACCTAACTAAATTTATTTAGCTTTCTAAATTATTTTCATTTACTTATCTAACTGCTACTGTTTTTTAAATCTATTACTTTTTGTTTTTTTAATCTTTTACCTTCCTTCATACTTTCATACCTTTCCCCTTCCTTTCGTAGTGTAATCAAAATAGGAGTAAGAGTTACAAACTAGGGTTCTGGTTCCTCTTTTCTAGCTAATAACTTACCCAACTGGACATACTTCAGGATCCATTTTTCTCATGTGACTAAGCATCAAAACCAGTTGAACCAGCAGCCTTTTAAAATTTCTTCTGTCTCACTGACTATATCATCTCTAAAGTTCCTTCCAGCTGAAAAATTGTGATTCTCAGATTCACAGACAGGTGGAGAAGTGTCAACTATCTCATACTGAGTCTGATATAGATTCTCTTTAATAATATGGTATTTACCATTTCTTCATTTCAAGCATTTTCTATACAATTCTGAAAGTTCATCTTTGTACAAAATGATCACTAAATGCCTTAAAATCTATGATTGTGAACTGCTAAGTCTTATTTTAATGAAGAATAGATATTCTGCATCTATTAGAACTGTCATTTCTGACTAGTTAAAATTATTTGTTCTTAATCGCAACATAAATTAACTTCTAACAGAAAGTGCATACTTTCGCAGTACAAGAGTTCTTTAATAAACAGTGAACAAAAACACATGTGCCTTCAGATCAAGCCAAAAAATCAAAACGTTGACACTTTAAGGGCACTTAGAATGACAACCCTGTGCAGTCTGATAGCAAAACCAGAAAAGCTCATCCATTTTAGCTGTGTAATACAACCCTGAGGGGAGTCTGCCAACTGAAGCGTTATCACACTTAAACTCTTCTCACTCAAACTGTCAGCTATCTATTTATCATTTCGCTTTGGTGATTCAGCCACGGTAAACACAGACACCTATGGTGACTTTGTAATTGGCCCTCATTACAATACCAAATTACTCTGAGGGCTTGGGAACAAGAAAAAGAATGGTTCATGTATGCCCATGATGAAAACATTCTGAGGCAGAATTAGAATTAGGTCAAAGCAATCAACAAGCAGATATCTTCAATTATTTGTGTCATTAACATTCAAAAGCAAAATTCTTGTTCATTTTAGGACAAACTAAAGACCAATGAATAATTCTGAATATTGACATCTACTGAATTTCTTTTTATTTTTACATGATTGAAATTTATGAGAATAAAGAGCAATCAAAAATACAACCAGTATTCTAGGATTCTAGAAAACTATAAGGCTATCTGCCTTCAATATAGTTTATAACAAACAAAGTTTAAAACAAGCCTTAAACTTTTTAGTTGCTGTACCAATGTATTTTATCAATGTATGTATTTTTTAGGTATATAATTTTCTAACAAAAAATATTAAAATATAATGACAATGGCAGCAAATTTTTCATAGACTATATAGCTAAGAAGAAATTCAAGCATTTGAGGAATTCAGCAAATCACTTCTTTTGGAAAGAAGTCTACCTAAGCATGAAATCTGTGATGTTTTATAATGAAGATCTTTTTAACACTTAATTTTTAATATTTTCTTCTCTCCTTTAAAAGAACTTTTAAAATATATACAGTAAAAGACTTCACAGTTTCTTAGGAAGAAATACATAGAAATAAATATGATTAGGATTTTAACAATGGTTTTGATTCACTAATTCTGTATTTTCTGCTTGGCTCTGAACAAATTACTCACATTTTTCCAGTGCAGCACCTTACAAATTTTACTTTATAATTTTAAAATGTTTGACTATCTATTATCTATTTAAGTATTTTTTAATATCCCTGAAGCTTGAATTCTCATTTAATCAAAGCACTGAGAAAGAAAGGCATAATATAAAATAACTTATACACAATATATGCTAGGAAGTAATATATCAATAAGATGAAACTCTAGGGGCCATAGTTCACAATCTATTGTGTACAAACAACTCTCTTAGATAAAATGCTAATAAGCAATAAAACTTTCACAATACATTAAATATCACTGGCCATTGGTTTACTGATGGTTTCTGAATATACTTTCATATTTGCAACTTCAATTATAAGGTAAATTAGTTATACTGTATCGCAGACTCCCAAAATAATACTGTCCTCCAAAAATATTTTAAAATCCTAATTTTTAGTTAGAAAGACTATTCTATTTCTGCCTTACCCAGATTCTAAGTTCCCTGAAAAAGTTCAAAACCATCTATGAGTTTATAATCTGACTTTTAGAATAGAATTTTATACTAATTAGAATTATGAGGTAGGATAATTATATTTCACATTCAATTAAAAATCATTTAAAATTTTGCTCAGATTGCCTAATTTCCTTTGAAGTTTTTAAATATGCAAAATATATTAATTAGATCTAAATAGACTAAACAGTTTCACATGACACCATCTACATATGACTTTCTCGTACAGGGGTTTAAAAGAAATAAGGTAACATCTGACTACAAAGGAAATTAATTTTAAGGAATTAAAATCTCCAAACTTTAGGAACTAAGCCTATAATCTGAAAATTAAATATTTTCTTATGGTAAAATTATTTTTCCAAAAATATCAGTACCAGCAATTATTTTATTTTCCAAAGTTATTTAACAGTATAAAAGTATAAACAAAACATATCTTAAGTAATCTGAATTTTTTCAGCCTATTTTTTCTATAAAACAAAATAATTTTACTCACATTTTTTCCATCCAACAATTCCATGCACTTTTCATTTCTGTTGAAGTTACCAACTACTTCAGGATGAACACAAGTATGATCCCTGCTGGAAAGAATAGTCATGGGGACCCCTGAATATGCTGTCTTCCGGAGCTCTCTAGTAATCTGAGCAATCTGCTTGTGTGTGCGTGTCCCAAAATATATTTTGGGCCTCTTGAATTTCCCCCCATGATCCTTCTTAATTGTATGTGAAGACTCTTCATTGTTTCCTTTTTTAGTAGAACAGCAGCACTTAGAACAGTGGCCAGGGGGCTGTAACAAAGGAAAGAAAAGCTAACTAGTATCTGGACTACCATAAAAAGTGTTACCAAACTTTTCATGGAATCTCAGCTTATAAGTAATGAGCCACCATCTGTCAAAAAGAAAATACCAAGATATTACACTATCTAAAACTTGTCATTAAAGAAAAAACTCCATTTCAAAGGAGTCCTCTTTCTCTCTTTTAAAACTTACATATGAGCCAGGTATGGTGGTGCACACTTGTAATCTCAGCTACCTGGGAGGTAAGGCAGGAGGACTGAGGGTTCAAGGCCAACCTGGGCAACTTAATGAGACTGTCTCAAAATGAAAAGTAAAAAGGGCTGTAAATATAGTTCAGGCAGAGACCCTGGGCTCAATCTCCAATACCATAAAAAGGAAAAAAAAGAAAAGGAAAAAAAAGGGTTATAAATGATGTTGCCATATTTGTATTCTTTCTAATACTACTCTACCATGCCAACTCCAAATGCTTCAATTTCATTTTTATAAAATTGTGATGACAAAGTAATTTTGACTTTTGCTTAGGTTTCGCATGAACTTGTGATACAGAGTTGATAGTTTTGCTCATACCCTTCATTCAAATAATATATTATTAAGGGTTTTTTTTGTTTTTTGTTTTTTTTTTTTTTGGTACCGGGGATTGAACTCACGACCTCACGCTTGCCAGGCAGGCACTTAAGCCACTGAGCTAAATCCCCAGCCCTATTAAGGTATTTTAAAGAATTTTTAAAAATAGTTTACAAAAGAATAAAACTATAAAACTAAATTTCAAGTTTCACTAATAAAATGAATACAGAAATTTCTTCTCTTGCAAAGTTATGAAAATGAATGCAAAATAGTAACATTTAACATGAAAGCAGATTGCTTGTATGATATCTGAAATCTAACTTCCACGGAAAGCAAACCAGATAAAAATATTATCCAAGACAGCTTTTTCTAGACAATTCATTTGTAATTCAGTGTCACAACTTAGTTATGTGTCTCCTTAAATACACCACATGAAACTCAAGAAATGCCTTGTTTATCTGCTGTTTCCAAATTTAAAAAACAAAAAATTGACTTTTAGAATTCATAGATTTTTAATAATTACCCTCTTCAAAGCCTCAATTAGCACACCAAATCAAACAAAACTAAGTCTTGTTTAGTAAAATACTGTGAAGTGGTCACTACTAAGGGAAAAAGATAAAAACACACTAATCTAAAAGAATTTGTACTGGAGAATTTCAGTTTAATAGAACAATTACATTACTAAAATGTTTAAATTTTTTTTAAAAAATTGTAATTAGTAAGATTAGTCTTCATAAACAAATGCTAATTCATAGCATGTTACACCACAATACTGAGGATCAAGCACTTTTACCCTCTGAGTTGAGTGGAAAACCAAGTTCAAATTACTCCCAGTCTCACTCAACCTTGTCCGCCATTAAATATTACAATACATGATAGAATGGATATAAATGTGACCCTTCTGGAGCTGTCACTCACTGGGATAAAAGGTTCACTGATGTGCCAAATAGAGTCAGTCAAAGTAGATAAAGTTACAGCCACGCTGGAATTGTTACATTCCCCTCTCAGGTTGCCAGTAACAGCAGATATCATTACAGAGTGCTGCCACATTAAATAGCCAGTTCCAAATATCCTGCCTTCTATATTGAATAATTACTTATTCACTGAAAGGATAAAAAGAAGAGTTATGAATGGAGCTCTTGTCAACAGTGAGGCAGGAAACAGCTGACATGTGGTTTATGTTACATATGTTGCAATATCCAACAACTTATGGTCACAGAGAAAATGGAATGCAAACTCTATCATGATATTTTGACAGTTCTTTTTGGTATTTACAATCATCACATTAATTAATTAACATGCCGTGACGATTGAGGTAACTCTAGGTAGCAGAATTAGTTTACTTTTTCCTATCTTAAATTTTTTTACTCAATTTTATTTCTCTTCCTTCTGATACTGGCAAATTCACTTGAATATAAGGATGCTAGGACCCAATGCATTGTTTTTTGTGCTATGTGGATGCACCATATCCAAGGATAAATGACTACATCCCAAGGCTTGGAAAGCCTACTTTTTGATATATTTAACATTAATTCTATAAAGTTCATCACCTACTCCTTTTAGTTCCTGACTACCCAAACTCAGATATTAGAAATATACGCAATAAATAAATTCTGACAAATAATTTACTGTACAACTTATAAACATATATACACATGTAAATTTATCTTTCACATAATTTTTTTCAAATAAAGAGGGATGATACTACATAGTTTTATAACTTTCTACTTTGCATTCAAACAAATTTTTTCTTTTTGAGACAGGGTTTCACTGTGCAGTTTTTATATCATAATTCAGAAAATTAGAAACCATGGTTATTTTATATTAAATGTATTTTTGTAGTTTAAAGTGACCTGAATTATATATTTTATGAATTGATGGTAGACTCCTTAAAAAAAAATGGTTTTCAATGAATGATTAGATTAAGTAGCGTATAAGACAGAAATTCAGAAAGTTGATTCTTTTTCCTTTGCATTATTAAAGAGGAATTATTTCTTCAGAGGTGATGTTTTATGTAAGTTTCCATTTAAAGGATTTGGTACATTTATATTTGGAGATGGAAAAATTGAACATGGCATTAGAACAGAGACTTCAAAGGAAACACTTATTTAATAACTTCTAGAAGAGAATTACTTATACCAAAATCAGTAATTTTCAATGCTGTCAGAAAGAGAAAGAAACCTGATGATAACAATGACAGGAGTCAGAATATTCCCAAGCCTATTAACAGGCTAGCTCTTTATAGCCTTTCTCTGAAACCCTTTGACCTAGGAGACTCAATTAGATAAATAAAACTAAATAGTTTTATACCTCTCATTAATTACTTCTCCTGCTAACTTGTAACCAGGTTTATTTGGTTTATTTGTGTGTGCGTTTTATTATTTAGGTTTATCTTTTGAAAGCACACTTTCTTTTTTCTATTTAAATTTACAGAGCTTTTATTAGGAAACCAGAATAAATTTAAAGTTTTTTTCCTTCAACAAAAGGCAAGAAAACCCAACAATAGTAACAACAAAAATGTAATAGATAAAGAGAAACATAAGGGATATATGTGGATGTGACAGCTGTTAATATTTCCATATGCAGAACTTGATTGTTCAAAATTACATTTCAAATTTACAATAGCCAAAACTGTTCTTAGAAGATCAGCAACCAAGGACTCTTAGAAAATCTTTCCATCTGTTTAATAATTTCTATTTCCTCTCTTGTCCTATTATATAAATACATACTATCCACATTCTTTGAAAGGAGGAAGGACTAGAATATTTGATCTTGAAAGAAAGGCCAACTGCTGAGGCCTTGCCACTATTTCTTTCACAAAGTTGTAATTAGAAGATCAAATACTAAGATACTATAATGGTAACTGAATTTATTGACTTTTCCAAACTTTCATGACTCACTCCCCCAAAATAGAATACCTACATCTTGAAAGATAAACACAGTGATTAAACATTTTTAGAAATTAAAAATAAGGAAATAGAAACTAATCTCATTATTAGAAAAAAAAGTTACTATGATGTGTGTATTAGAAGAGCTCCTAAAAGAAGACTATCACCTGAGTTTTAAAAACAGACATAAAAAGGTATATTTAGCATAAAAATGATAAAGAAATAAAGGGAAGACTGAAAAAGGTTGATTTATATGAAATAAAGGGGAAACTAGGTATATGAAACAGCAACATTTTTTTCATAACTTTCCACCTGTATATGTATTGCCTTTCCAACCACACTGCAAATTCTTTAATGACAAAAACTATCTCCTACATTTCTTTATATGACTCATTTACTTACCACAGTGTTCTGTACAGAACTATAACTTTGTTTTTTGTTGTTTTGTTTTTTTGAACCGTGGATTGAACTCATGACCTTGTGCTTGCCAGACAGGCACATATGGCACTGAGCTAAATCTCTGGCTATAACTTTGTTTTTAATTGGTGGTCTATGTCCAAACGTACCTGAACCAGCTACCAACACAGCACATTTTAAAAAACTGACAGATGCTTAAATAATACTTACTATAAAGTGCCTTAAATTTCAAAAAGCTATTTCTAATCAAAAGATTAGTTTTTAAGTGAAAAAGTACAGGACAAATTATTATTTGAGACAAAAAAAGTCACTTTATGCTAATATTTGAGCCACTTTAGTGGTGTGTGACAAACATATCCTGATGTGTTCATTATTAATAATAACTACCATTTACTAAGATTATCCCTGAGCTTGCATGTTACATGTATCATCTCATTTCATTCATCCATTCATTTAAGAAACCTTAGAACACCTGATATATCAAGCCCAGTAGAAAGATAATAACAAGGGTCACCTCATCTCACTAACAGAGGACTTCTCTTTTTAATTGTTCTACAAAGTAAGGTTTGGGAGTTTATTAATACTAGTTTCATTAATGAATTAAGGAATTGTTTAAAGTTCTAAGTGCATTACTTTCCGAGTGCAATTACAAAATTATAATTTTTGTAAGGGTAAACTATTACTGGTTGATATTTAAATTCAATTTTTGTAAGGGTAAATTATTCCTGGTTGATATTTAAATTAAATCTTTTCTAACAAGATCCATGTTATGTTCCATAAGGAAAAAATAAAAACTTTCAATAACAGCACTCAGAAGAAGAGCCAGCTAATTTGTTTCATAAAGGGCCAGAGAGTGAATATTTTAGGCTTGTCAGGCCATTTGGTCACTGTTCTTATATAAGAAAATATCCTTTAAATACAAATGCAGGAAAGGACTAAAAGCACAAACACTGAAAATACAACCTCATTAATATGTAAAACTTCTATTTTAAAAGATAATTGTCTTTAAAAAAAGTTTTTAAAAGATTGATAGAAGGTATTTGTAGTACACAACAAAATGAGAATCAGTATCTGTAACACATAAAGGATTCCAATAAATCCATTTTTAAAAGACAAATTCAATAAATAGCTATGAACAGGCAAATCACACGACAAAAGCTGAAAGGCTAAGAAAGATCTGAAAAGATATGTAACTTAGTGGTCAGCCTCACTAGTAATTAGGAAAACACAAATTAAAACCATAATTTCCATTTTATATCCATTTCAGATTAGACGTTTGAGTGGCTAGGAAAGAACCTATAAACTGTTGATACAAGTATAAACTGGCACATGCACTTTGGAAAATTGATAATCTAGTAAAGTCAAACATAAAAATATCCTTACACCCACAATGTCACTGGTAGGTATACTTCGTAGAGAAACCTTTGCCCATTAAGAAAGATACAAGATAAATACTAATTGCTTCAATGTTTTAGTAGTGAAGAAAACATGTTAAGTGTATCAGCAGGAGAATGGATAGTGAGGATTTTTCAACCAATGGAAATCAGTATGTGTATATAAGAAAAATGAGATAGAAATTACATAGATTAACATAAAATAATGCTAAGCAAGCTATGACTTAAATGTAATTCTTGTAAAATTCCAAATAAATTGATAGGAATAAAAATATAAAACCTGTGTAGATAATCAGGAATCACCATAATGAACATAATCCTAGGAGCTAAAGACTATGGTGAGCAATATACCTGCAAAACGCTTTAAATGTCACAAAAGAAACAGCCTGGCAAATATATACTCGTTTCTCTTCAGCTGCTTAAAGTCCAGAAGAATAGCTTTTGTATTAATTTTGCCTTACAAAAGTTTTCAATCTAATTTATTAAGAAATAGATCTTAAATTAGTGTCCATGGACTATTACAAAGGTTTGTGATCACAGAAACCATAACACAATTTTGCGTGGATGTTTTTTGTGTTTGTTTGCGGTATAGGGACTTAACCTAGTGTTAAGCAAGCACTCAAATAGTGAACATGTCCAGCACTTTTTACTTTTTTATTTTGAGACGAAGTCTAAGTAACCCAGTTTACCCCCAAACTTGCTATTCTTCTTCCTCAGTCTCCTGAGTAGCTGAGATTATAGCCTGGCTTTTCCCATTCATTTTGAATCAGTCATCATCATCTGGTCCTCAAAGGGGACTGTGACTGACTGGATGAGGGCTTTATTATATAATTTACATATGATTTCATAATGGGCATCAAATGAAAACAGCATCACCTTTTTAAAAAAAGGTTAACAAAAAAAGGCTGGTAGCCACATGAATCTGCAAAGAAATAAGGTAACAGTCCAAAGAAGATAATTTCATAAGGGTTCACCCACTGCTTTTAAATTCATCTGTATTTTAATGTTTGTTAATTACCTAGTATTAACATAAAGCTAAAATACTTGGCTCGTTCACAGTGTGAACTCTATTTTACAGACAAAGCAATGTAAAACAATTCAAGTTGCTACAAAGTACACAATACACTTGTGAAGAAGCTAACTCCATATCAAAGCTTTAATAGGATCACTTTAATCTAGAAAAAAAGCAAAATATTGTCCTTTTTATTTCAAAAGCTGTGCATATGGAAAGCTAGTGCTTAAGTGCCAATGAGCACTGGATTATACTACAATCTTTGGGTTTACTGTTAACTTTATCAGCCATTTGCTGTTGTCCAAGCCATCTAAACAGGTACTGAGTGCCTGTTGTGCAAAATCTCACATAAGCACACACTCCAGGTAAGATAGCAAAAGTGACATAACTATACCTTTTCAAGTATTCTTTTTTAAAAAATTCAAACAGTAGTCGTACTTTACTGCCAGGTTCATGATTAAACTGCACAAAGCAGCTGTTTATCCACTCACAGCAACCAGCAGGTGAACCTGATTCAATATTTATCACAGGCTTTCACAGATCACTGCTAACCAAGCGAACGTTTTAATTAAGCTGGAACTTGCTTCAAAGAGCTCATTCAAGATGTCAATCAGCAAGTAAGGGATCAGATACAGTGTCAGGTGAGAGTGTGTAATACAAATCCACAACTTTCTTGGTCCCATCGCTGTAAATTAGCCTGCTCTGAAGTTCAGACCCTGATTGTAACAGACTGCCAGTCTCCTGGAATGTGTAACTGAAGTCACTCAAATTCTATTGTGACGGTTGTAAGCAATATGTTAAACTGCAATGGGCTAGCACATTAAGACAGATCCTTTTCACAGTTGTTTTTTGATACCATAAGTGTTTGTTACCCTACTCTCCACTTACTGTTTACTTTCTTGCCTAGTGTAAATGGGAATTCCTTAACACAGTTGCCCCAGTTTCTGAAAAGTCTACGTTTCAGTAGAATTAATCAAGAAAGATCCAAAGTGGGATAATTTTTATCTAAATTTATATGAGTTCAATCTTATGGAGTAAGAACTAGTCTAACACACATAGCACAAAGATGAGTAACCTGCTTTAAATAAAAATTATCCTCGTGTAATAGCACTTTACATAGAAGTGACTAGAGCAAGGAGTCAAAGCAGTGTTGTCACACTGATCAACTTCATGATAAATACCTGGGGTACTTAAAAAAAACAGACAAATGAAGGTTCAAAGAAGAAAAACGGGAGGGAGGAGAAGGAAAGCTGTACTTGACAGAGAAATGCCAGCTAAAAAATTTAAGTATAATGATAAAATTTTTTAAATCATCACTTTACAATGCTCATATAACTGAAAACTGTAAGTAGACACTAAAATCACTGAGTGAAAAGTTGTAAAGGAATACGATATTCACAAAATCTTAAAGTAATATCCCACAGATTATTCATTAATTACGAATGGAAAATGTACCTTTAATGGAGAAACATGGGTGGTCACCACATTCAAAAGGTCAAATTTAGTTAGCATCACAACAGTGAGGAAAACTGGCATCATGTTTCCCAATGTGATATAATAAAACAAACTTATGTGCCCATCTTATCATTAAGTCCAATCAGCGTTATGCATACAGATCAATGATAGAGCACTTGCCCAGCATATGCAAGGCCCAAGTTGGATCCCCAGCACTAAAATTTTAAAAACCTATGAATCAAAATGAACTCAGGAACACACCAACTGTGCTAAAGATGTGTGTTATTCAGACATTGAAAATTAATCCAATTGTACATTAGAGACTTATTTTAAAGTCCTAGCCCTTAGGATTGAATGTAATTTTTATTTTCTCCTTCATGATTCTGGTATTTTTTGTCTCTTTTTTTTTTTTTTAAATCGATACCAGGGATTGAACTCATGACCACGCACTTGCAAGGCAGGCGCTTATGCTGCTGAGCTAAATCCCCAGGCCACCCCCCCTTTTTTTCTGAGACAGGGTTTCACCACGCAGTTCAAGGTGACCTTGAACTCACTTTTGTAGCCTAGGCTGGCCTCCAATTTGCAGCCGATCACCTGCCTCAGCCTCCCAAATACTGGGATTACGTGCATGCGCCACCATGCTGGCCTCGGTTTTGATATTTTTCAAACGTTCTTTAATGAACTTTTTAAAGTAAGTGAGAAAATATTACCCTATCAAGTCATTTTCCACATACTGACCACAATAAACAAAACCTACACAAAATACTTTTGCTATTTGCAGTCATCGACATATAAGCCACTAATGCAGTACCACCCAAGAGAATTTTCTCCAATGACAGAACATTCCGTAAGTGCACTATTCAATACTCTTGCTGTTAGTCACACATTGAGTTACTACTGCGCACTTGAAATGTGATTAGGACAACTGAGAAAGTAAATTTTAATCTTACTTAACTGAAATAAATAGCCATGGTTGTTATTCAGTCTGACTTTTCTGCAATGAACACAAGCCATTGGTACAAATGTGAAGCCACTCAAGAGATGTGCCTGGAAATCCTGGACTATCTGTTAGCATAATGAACTGATAAGAGATTCACTCCTCCAAAACAGCAGGAATGCAAGTGTTTGCCTGTCACAAGACATTTACTCTTATATGTACCAGTTAAATTAGCACATCCCAGCAGGTAGCCTGTCCTCAGCATCCATAATTCCTCCAAGGGCTGTCTCAGCGGCTGTAAATCACTGTCTTTCTGGGGCAATAACACCCAAACAATGAAGTTTCATCAGCATTACAGACTTGTTTTAGTTTTTGGTTGGGTTTTTTTTTTTTGGGGGGGGGCATGGTTATTTTAGTTTAGTTTAGTTGTTGCTTCTGTTTCTGAGTCAAGGTCTTGCCATATAACCCAGGCTGGCCTCCAACTCATAATACTTCTTCTACCTTGGCTCCTCAAATACTAATCAATGACTTTGGAAAATTCATCAGTGAATTTCTACATTATTTTGTGATCAGCAGATGCTTCGTTACCACATAAAGTTTGTTGACTATTCAATTTCCCTCAATTTTCAGTTCATCAGCATAGATCTTTGCTTCTTTCATGATCAGCATACCATTCATGGCACATGATCATGATGATGACAGATCCACTCTTTCAATAGCTGGTCAAGATCTTCCTCTCAGCTTTATGTAGTGCTTCTCTACTTTTCATTAGCTTCCATTCACCACTTGCAGCACAGATCTTCAATATTTTATCCTTTTGTTTTTTCAAGTTATATACAATGAATCACTGCAACAGCACTCTTCTGTAAGACATTGCACACACTGCTGTCTAGTTTCTCTGACAGCCCAACTTTCTGTGTGTACAGAGACAAAAATGCTTCCTCCTTTTCTTATTGTTGCCAATAGGGGTATCTGCAGGCCTTTCGTGGTGATTTCAATAATATCATTATATCACAGAGTAGAGTGAACATAAAGACACAGTGAGTAGTGCACATAGGTCTTGATGCCATGTGGGGCATCAGGAATCTGCTATTGGCACATGCAACCTGCACCTATGCCACTTTCTTACCCTTTGTGGGTGTGCTCATTGAAGAGGATCTGGACATGCATGGAAAAGACTTATCCCAGCTGAAAGGAGCCTGGGAGATTTATCCTCCCTTGAAGACACTGAATAAATTCTGTGCTGTCATCTGCATTTTAACTAAGACCCATCATATAAGATAATTGTGTTTTGACCTAGAATAACCTACAGGACACTATGGCAGTGGAAGGCCAAATCGAGGATGTTTAGCCTGAGGTCACTTCCTTCTTCCTCTATTGCAACTTCCTTTTTCCTTTCCCAGTGCATGTGAAGAAAATCCCAATCAGTTCCTCCCATGTCATCAATGCCCGCCCTAGGCACCACCCCTGGTCAAAGGTTACATGTATCACATACCCCATATTCCGGTCAAAGGAGACAGTCCAGCCGCCATAGGTTGTGTGCTCCTTTCCACATCAACTCAATAAACCTGTTCATTTTGTACTTTTGCTTCCCTATCGCACCAGAATAATCTAACAAATTGTATTTTCCAACTCTTCCTATAATTCTATAATTCTAAGAGTACTAAATTTTAAAATGTTAAAAAGTAAATACAGTAGGTCTACTTGCCAGATAACTGGTCAATTAACAAACTAGATTTCTAAAGTAAAGTTACCTTTGTTTACCCAGCAGGTATGAGTGAAAAGCTTCTTGCTATAGGACGATTGCAGGTTCTATTATCACTAACGTATACACATCAGGTGAATTGCTATACATATTTCATTAAATATATCTATATATTGAGAAGCTAATTATCAACTTTACCTCAAATATTCACCAAGTTCCAACATGATAAAGAAAATTAGACATTTTTGAGACTCTATCTCCACTATAGAACACTAATGTTTTCTATCAGCTCTCAAAAAAATCATAATTACTGTTGCTGAAGTAAACTCACTCAAGCAATTTAACTAAGACCTTTCATATAAGATATTCAGTCTATCATCCTGCCTTTAGGTAAATCAGCAGATAAGACAAGAGATTCCCACAAACGTCTGACCTGAGATTAAAATGGAAAAGAAAAGGCTGAAAAACTTTTTCTCTAAAGGGCAGAGAGCATATATTTCAGAATTCGTGAGTCATATGGTCTCTGTCAAAACTAATCAACTCTACTCTTGAAGAACGAAAGGATTATACATGAATATCTAAATAAATGTAAACTGTGTTCCTAAAAGAAAAATAAAAGTATTTGTAGAAATAGGCAGCCATCTATAATTAGTCTACTCATCCCAGTTTGATGACTACCAGTGTAGAAAAGATTACATCAAAAACATACAGATCAGAAGCTGGCCTTGAACTCAGAGATCCTCCTGCTTCAGCCTCCTGAGTGCTGGGATTACAGGCATGCGCCATCACAACCAAAAGACTTTTTATAAAATGAGGACTCCTTATAAATGTGTACTCTCTTTTTTAAAAAATAGCATTGCAGATCACTAGGGAAAGGAAACACTAATAATGATGGATGTTGGGTCAAATGATGATCCTGAAAGAAAAAAAAAATTTCAGATGGATTAAGAGCTTAAACACAAAATACAATACTGTAAAAATATATTTATGATACAAAAACACTATACATAAAAGAATGCACTAATAAATTCAACTACATTAAAACTTAAATTTCTGTCTAGGCATGGTGGCACACACCTGTAATCCCAGCACTTGGGAGGCTGAGACAGGAGGATCACTGTGAGGTTGAGACCAGCTTTGGCTACAGTGAACTCAAGGTCAGCCTGAACTACACAGTGAGATCCTGTCTCAGAAAAATGAATAAATAAATTTTTTTAAAAACTTAAACTTCGAGTCACAAGGATAAGTTAAAAATGTAACAGCTGAACATGGTGACATACATCTGTAGTCCCACCATTCAGGAGGCTGTGCCAAGAGAATTACAAGTTCAGTCCCAGTTTGGGTAACTAAGACACTTAGCGAAACTCTGTCTCAAAATAAACAAAGGCCAGAGATGTAGTTTAGTACAAAGGTTCTAGATTCAATCCCTAGTACCAACCCACCAGAAAAAAAAAAAAATACAGACCAGGCATGGTAGCACACACCTACAATCTCAGCACCCTGGGAAAAGCTCAAGCAAAAGGATCCCAAGCCCAGCCTGGGAAACATAAAGAGACCCTGTATCAAAATAAAAATAAAAAGGGCAGGGAATGTAGCACAGTGCAAAGATCTTCAGTTCAATCCCCAGTACAAAAACAAGACAAAACAAAAACAAACAAAAAAAAAACCAACCTCACACAAAGGTTAAAATCTAAATTTTGTGGGGAAAAAAAGTGTATGTGTAATGTATATTATATAACAAAAATGGCTACAAATTCTTGCCATCTTAGTATATAAGACCCTTTCCAAGCCCCTTTGTTTTTCTCTCCACCAAAAAAATGAATGAGTTTGGCTATATAACTTGCTTTTTGTGACTGGAACATCAATAAATCTGACAGAGAATCAAGGAGTATTTGTCTATTGAGGTTGGTCCTGTTCCTGCTCTTCAAACTTTGCAGCTACCATAAAATAAATTGGTATTAGCCTGCTAAATAAATGCAGAGAACTACCCACCTCAAGGCCCCAGTCAACAGCAGTCAAGGCCCTGAAGTGGGGCTGCTGTTCTGATTTAAAGGCCACTTGCAGCAGCCCATAGCACATAGTAGACCAGCTGAGATCAGCAGAAAAAATGCCCAGCTGGGACCAACCTGAATTGCTGACCCCCCCAAAACAGTAAGCTAAATAAATGGTTTGTTACATAGCAATGGCTAACTAATTGTGTGTGTGTAAAAACAGAAAGTAGGAAAAATATCAGGGCTGATACTAAGAAGATAGCTGAGTTAAGGATTAATATTACTAACAAGTAAACATAGTGATGGCTTGCACGTTTTCACTAAGAAATAGAGAATGCTTTTCTGTTCTGAAAAATGCTGGCCTCATTAAGAAATATAAAATGAAATTTAACATCAAAAAATATTTTTCAGCCAGCTTTTATGGCACACACCTGTAATCCCGGCAGTCAGGAGGCAGAGGCAGGAAAATCATCACAAGTTCAAGGCCAGCCTGGACTGCAGAGTGAGATCAAGTCTTACAAAAAAGGATTTCTCATTTTTTTTCTACTAAGTTGAACATCTAAATATATGCACATTCATTATCTCATGTGTTGTCAGATTTTAAATTCTAATAGACTTTGAGGATAAATAGTTACAGGCCTATACTACAGAAAACTAAGCAAATGACAACTATTAACACCATAAAAAATAAGTCCTTCTTTGGAGAAAGAAGTGTAATCAGTTGTGAATGATACTGACAAACTATAATAATGGAAACACCAAATATTGGAAGGCCTAGAGGAAGAAGAAGGGTGGACAGGATAGTAGGAGGGCAGCAGAAAGACAAAAATTCAAGAGAAAAGCAGAGTATATTATCCCATCTGAATAAACATCAGAATAAAGTAAAATGGTTAAAAATCATTGCCTTCAGATAGTGGGAACTGGTGAAAAAAAGGTCAAGAATCTACTGCTTTTCTTGTTTGAAGCCATGTAAAATTCTTTGGCTGGTACTATCAGGTAGACAGACATTAAATATGTAGATAGATGGATGGATAGACAGACTTATATATGTATTTGAAAAAAAAATTAAGGAAAAAACCTAGGAACCAATACAAGTATATATAATAACTTAATATGATAATAGCAAAACTTCAAAATGGGAAAACCCTATGCTGCAATTGACTCTGGGACAACTGATCCTCTATTTCAAAAATCACACCATTAAAACCTGACTTCATACATATATTAAAATAAACTCAATAAAGTAGTCAGGTATAAAACCAAAACTATAAAAGAATTATACAAAATATCCCCGTTGTAAACTTACAGAAACAATCTAGAAAGAGTCTCATGATTTTGTGTTGATTACCTCTGAGAAGCAGAAAGATAGATGGAAGTAATACAGGGGCAAACATCTTAAATTTTATTCTGTGCTGGTTTATACTGTGAGAGATTTTTCAAAGAAAGATCACTCATAATTTTTCCAAAAAATCGATTTTAAAATTTCCTTTGGCTCCCTAATAGATAAGATACACAAACTGTAAAGGTAAATTAACCTCTCTCTAACCAGACTGACTGCTTCAGATATTTTAGTTCCAGATATACTGGATAATGGCACCTACTTTTTTTCATATATTAATTTTGTTTTTTCATCACTAGCTAACAAAAAAACCCCATTTTTTGTCTCCTTTCCCTCATTTATAATATATTCACTGAATTTCAGATCTAGGTTTAAATCATGATTTCACCATTATCCACAATAATGGTCAAATCATCTAATATCTTTAGGTTTCATTCTTTCTTACCTGTAAGAATGAGACTAACATCTGCTCTACTTTCTTTACAGTATTGATGTGAATATTAAGTGAGAGAATATATAAATTCTATGCCATAACTATAAATTCTAAAAAGCTAACATTATACTAAGTAAAATAGATTATTTTTAAGTGATTGGCATATAATCAGGTTTAGAAATTTTTCTCCCTTGAATAAATGATACTTCAACTACTTACATTATTTAAGACATGCTCCTATGGTGGTTACAGAAAATGAAAGCTGTTTCTAATCCTTTATTTAAATTAAGTGGCCCTGGGCATGGTGGTACATGCCTGTAATCCCAGCAGCACTGGGGAGTCTGAGAGGAGGACTGCCATGAGTTGGTGGCCAGCTCGGACTACAGAATGAGACTCTGTCTCAAGAGGAAGACAGAAGCAGAACCACGCCTTCCATGAGGCAGGGTCTGCCATGGGGAAAGGGAGGAGACCCAGCAAGAAGCCAAACCACATCTTCCTGTGAGCCAGCCGGTGCATGGGCTGGGAGACACACACACCCGTAAACAACTGGCTGATTCAGAGGAACTCATGAGATGATAGCAACTGAGGTGAAAGGAACAGCTTGATGCTTGTGTTGTTTGACTGACTTTCCAGGCCCTGGGCTGGTGGTCTGGGCATCTATTAGGAGGATGGCAGTGCACTCCGTGTCAACTGTGGAGGACCTCCTTCTCTCGTCTTTGAAATCCAATGTTTTTTCTGTTTTACTGTTTTGTTTTATTCCTGTATCTGGTAACATGAGCAACTATTTTGAAGATAACAATACGCAATGTAACAACCGTTGTTAAATTCCTATCATCTTGTTCTGAAAACCTATATAGCTATTGTTTTTTGTTGTTGTTGCCATTTTGCTTTTGGTGTTTTTTAGGTTTGTTTGCTTGTTGATTTTTGGTTTTTTCTCTTTAAAATTAAAACAAGAAGCCCTTTCCTCAGCGTGCCCAGCATGGGCAGAGAAAACCAGAAGACACACCTCTGCCTGCCGGGTGCCGCCATTGGAAGGCCCTTTCCTCTGCGCGCCCAGTATGGGCAGAGAGAACCAGAAGATCTGCCTCTGCCTGCCAGGCGCTGCCCCACCCGAAAGCCCTTTCTTCCATACGCCCAGTGTGGGTTGAGGGAAACAGACAGACCCACTTCTGTCTGCTGTGCACCGCCACCAGAAGGCCACATCCTGAGGTGGCCAGCATGGGCAGAGAGAACCAGCAGATCCACCTTCACCTTCAGGGAGCTGCCACCAGAAGGCTCCTTCCTGCAGGCAGCCAGCAGGAGCAGGACACACAGCCAGGTAAGCCCTGTGCATCCGGAGGCCACCATTAGAGGCCCTTGGTTCCTTCAGGAAGCCATCATCCACTAGCAGAATCAGACAAACACACCCCTGTGTGTCTGCCACTATCGAGGGAGTCCCAAAGACACACAGGCTGAGAGAAGCAGCCCCACCTACATGCACCCCTGATCGTCAGCGAAGCCTTAGTGTAGCTGCATAGCTCAGGAGAAGGCTGCTCCACACCCTGCTACCTCCCTGTAAATGCGGAATTAGAGGAACCCAGGTGCCTGTCCCATCCCCCTGCACTGCCTAGGGGCAGCCAACGTGGGAAGTGCCTGGGACCCCACAAACAGCTTGCTGGGAGGAACCCAAGGGAATGTCAAGAGGAAGGAGCAAAAGGCAATCTCAGGACTCTAGCCCACACACAGTAAGTCTGGGAAATATGGTCATGGAAGAAAAAGGAAGTCACACACCTGAAATCTCTGAGATGATAGCAACTGAAGTAAGGAAACAACTTCAAAAAGCAGTCAAATCAGAAATAATGTCTCAGGTAAAAGAAGAAATCACAAACATACTGAAAGAATTGTTCAGCAGGTCTAAAGAAGACAGAGACAATGAAGAGGAGCATAGGAAAATGATGGAAACCTTGAATGGATGTAGAAAGGGATTACAATTCATGAAACAGATTCAAAGAGAGATGTAGGAAATTAAAAATTCAATCAAAAGCTGGCAAAACCTCTTGAAAAAGACTGAAGATAGACTTTCAAACCTTGAAGATAGGATTGCAGCTAGTGATCGTGAAGGGAAAGATCTCTTAAAAATAACACAGAATCAGGAAATAATTCAATGGCTGCAAGATGATGCAAAGAAGCATAATTTATGAGTGATAGATATCAATGAAGAAGCAGGGATCAACACAAATGAAATTAAAGGGATATTCACAAAAGTAATAGAAGAAAACTTCCCAGACATGGGAAATAGATCTGGCATGCAGATAAGTGAGACATATAGAACTCCAACTAGCCATAACCAAAGTAAATCTACACCCAGACATATAATAATCAAGATTCCAGAAATTCAGCACAAGAACAAAATATTAAAAGCTGTTAGAGAAAAGAGACAGATCACCTATAAAGGAAAACCAATCAGAATCACAGCAGACTTGTCAACACAAACCATCAAGTCAAGAAAGAGTTTGGAGTAAAGTGTTTCCAACCCTGAAAGTAAACAACTTCCAACCCAGATTGATCTACCCAGCAAAACTATCTTTCAAAATTGATGGAAAAGTAAGATACTTCCATGATAAAGAACAACTGAAGGAATTAATGACGACCAAACCAACCCTACAGAGAGTGTTAAAGAATATTCTACAGAGAGATAAAGATGACCATGGTTCCATGAACAGCAGCAGAGGAGGATCACCAAACAAGACAGGCAACTGAATGAAGGGGAAAAGTGGAGGGCCAATAACAGGAGGATAGCAGGGCAGAGACAAATCAATGTATGCTGGTTGTAACCATTAATGTAGATGGCCTCAGGTCAGCGATAAAAAAGAAACAGGGAGAGAGAATCAAGAAACAAGATCCATTGATATACTGTGTACAAGAAACATCTAACTGGAAAGGAAATTCAAAGGAGAGAAAACAATTGCTTCATGTGACAGGAGATCAAAAAAAAAAAAAAGCAAGAGTAACTTGCCCATCAACTGCAGAATGAATAAGGAAGATATGGTATTTTCATGCAGTGGAAAGCTACCCAGCTATAAACTAGAATAATCTCAAACAGACACAACTAGAGATCATATTCATGGCCAAAACAGTTTGAACTCATACAAGTGAACCCTAGCATAAGAAACAGAGGAGTTAATAGGATCCAAAAGCAAAACAGTTAATGTAGGGAGCAAAGGAGAGGAAACACCTGAGAGGAAAAGGTGGATACTACTGTCAATTGATTATCTTGAACTCTTGCATTGTTTACACAATTTTGTTAAGATTTGGCTTTGTTCTGTCTTGTTTTGTTAGATTTTATGCTGTCAGATGGTAGGGGCAGCTATTTTGAATATAATGGGATATTTTATGGTAATCGTGGTTTCCTATTATATTGCTTTGAAGTCTTATAATGCTTTCATTCATTGGTTTGATTGGTTTGATTCTGTTCTGTTTGATTTTATTACGTGTGATGGTATGAACAGCTATTTTGAAGAAAACAAGACATTATGGCAGCCACTGCTAATTTACTATCATCTTGTTTTAAAGTCCTACCATGCTTTTATTCTTCTGTTTTGATTGATTCTATCCTGTTTTATCTGATTTTATTATGTGTAATGGTATAAATAATTTTGAGGAAAATGAAACACTATAGTAGCCATTGTTCACTTCCTGTTATTTGATTTTGAAGTCCTATAATGCTTTCATTCTTTTGAATGGTTTTATACTATTTTGTTATGTTTGATATTGTGTGTGAAGGTATGCTCCACTATGTCGAAGAAAAGAGACATTATGGTCGCTACTGTTGATGTCCAGTTGTCTTGTTTTGAAGTGCTGTGTTGCTTGCATTGCTATGTTCTGATTTGCTTTGTTCTGTTCTCTTTTGTTTTATTCTCTTTAAAATAAAAAAATGAAAAAAAAAATGAAGTCAGAGAACCCTAAAAAAATAAAATTAAAAGAGACAGAAAGAGCAAGCCAATATATCTCAATCCTGAAATCATTGTGTAGTCTTTTATATGCTAACATTTTTTATGCTAACATATTTTCAAACTACAACCAAAATCTGTTGCCAAATGAAAAAAATTTTAACAATACTGTCATATCCCCATAAGTATATGTATCTCAGTATAAGTTACAATCTATAAGTAAAGATGAATCATGCCTTCCTTAACTTTGGCCATTTTTCCATTTACTTAATAAAAATGTGAGTACCTACTAAATGTGAGATGTGTACTACACACTGCTTATAAAAATATGAAAAAAGACATCAAATGAGACTATCCTGGCTACGAGGCAAATAAAACAAAGTGCCTAAACCTACATATAAACATGTAAAATAAACTTTGGTAAGCATTGTAAAGATGAAGACAAGGTGTTGGAAGACTAAACAAGGAAGCATCTTGACAAATTATCCACATGGTAATGCATCTGACCTGTGACAGGGTAAAAATGAAGTGTCTTCCATTCAAAGGTCATGAAGAGTTTACTCTGAGGTGGAATAGTAAGGTGATTGAGAGGATCCACCCTACAGCCAGATTGCCTGCAATTTAATCCAATCTCCACTCATCAGCTTTGCGATAGGAATGAGTCACTTAAACACTTCGTGTCTCAATTTTTTCAATTTTCTCATGTATAATTTGGGAAAATATCAATACCTTCCTCCACAGGATTGTTATAAGGACTGAGTTAAAATTTTTTGTGTGTTATTTGATACCATAAATCCAAAGAAAAATTAACAGAACTTGACCATCAGTATTAGTTCACACTAACCTGTTTTCTAGGTGAATATTTCTAAGGGGTTTTTAGAAGAGGGTCTGGCACCCAATTAGCAAACCACCATATATATGCAGTTATGTTAACTAGTTCTTTCAAATAAAGTAAGTTAACACTGACAAAATGATTTGTAAAATTCCTTTCAGAGAGAACTGGTCATTTTCTCCTGCGATCCTAGAGGACATTTTAACACAGAATAAAAGGGTGCGAGTATGGAAGGAAGGAAGGCAACAGCAGTTAGGGGAGAAAAAAAGGGGAAAAGCCCAAGGTCATCCCAGTATCAACACTCAGAAGGTCAACAGCGCACTCTGCTGGGCCCATGTCTCTACTACATATATCAGCCAAAATTAAAATGAGCTGTTATATTCAATTAAACATAATTAAGTACATAGAGAATGTTAGCACTTATTTAACAAATAAATTAAAATCTCACAAGCATAATAATGTGTCTGTAACAATATCCTGCCAATTGCAATGATGTACTAAAAGAATGAATCTAAATTCCAGAGAAAATATACGAATGGTGGAACAAAGAACATTGGAATGTTAACATTCTAATCGCAGTATCAGAAATTTCCTTAACTTTTTTTTAACACTTTGACCATGCAGACATTGATGCCTCACTAGATCTGATATATGAATTACCAATATAAGAAAATTAAAATGCCAGGAAAGGGAACAAGCAGTGGATTCTAGGTTATCCACATAAGATAGTAACACTATTTTCTTTTTTTCAGGGCTGACAATATCCAGACCAAAACAAAACAAGTATCTAAATTATGCTGTAAGTGAAATGGACTTAACATATCTAAAAATATTAAACAGTTACAGAACACACATTCAACAGCACATGAAACTTCCTCCAAATCACATCATGTAACCAGCCTTAACAAATTCAAAATAATTTCTTGCATCTTATTAGATCATATGGAATGAAACTAGACATCAACAGCAAGAAAAACTACAGAATTCACATAAACCCATGAAATTTGAAGGTACTTTTGAACAGACAGTGGGTCACTATAGAAATCAAGGAATAAATTTCAAAACTACAGTGAGATTCCATTTCATCCCAGTCAGAGTGGCTATGAAAACAAAAAGCAACAGATGCTGGTGAGGATGTGGAAAAACAGGAACTTTTATACATTGTCAGTGAGAATGTACATTTACATTAGAATGTACAGTTACTACAGAAAACAGTCTAGAGCCGTCATGGTGAACCTTTTAGAGCTTTCAATGACACAAACAGCCTGAGGTGGCACATGTGCTATAGGTTCACCACCCCTAGTCTAGAGGTTCCTCAAAAAACTGAAACTAGAACCACCATTAGGATCCAGCCATACCACTCCTGGATACTTAACTGAAGGAAGTAAAGTCAGCACACAACAGAAACACCTGCAGCTGGGTGTGATGGTAGTAATAATCCCAGTACCCTGGAAGGCTGAGGCAGGAGGATCACAAGTACAAGCCCAACCTGGACAACTGCGCAACTTAACAAAACCCTGTCTCAAAAAGGAAAAAAGGGATTGTAGTTCAGCACAAAGGCCTTGGAGGAGAGAGGAAAGGACAGAGAAAGAAAAAGAGAGAGAGAAGAGGAAGAGAGAGAGAAAGAAAGAGATACAAGTGTCACATCTACATACTTGTGTTTATTATGGTACTATTTACAATAGCCAGGCTGAAGATATAGCTCAACAGCACTGGCAAGCTCAAGGTCCTGAGTTCAATGTCTCATACCAAAACAACAACAACAACAACAACAACCAATAGTCAAGTTATGGAATCACTCTAGGTGCCCATCAACAAATGAATGCATTAACAAAATACAGTATATGCCAGGCATAGTGGCACATACCTGTAGTCCCTGAATTCAAGTAGCTGAGGCAAGAGGATCACTGCAAGTTTGAGGCCAGCCTGGGTTACACAGTGAGTGCAAGGCCAGCCTCTGAACAATATAGCAAGACTCTATCTCAAAAATATAAAAATTAAAATACAGTATGTTTAACAATGGTTTGTTATGCAGCCATAACTAATAAAATCATGTCATTCGCAAGAGAATTGAAATGGAAGCATCATGTTAAGCAAAATAAGCCAGTCACAAAAACGAGAACTGCATGTTTTCTCTCATATGTAGAAATTAGAAAAAGAATCTGAAAGTAAAAGAGAAACTATTAAGGAAAGAGAAGAGATCCAGGAGGAAGGTTGGAAGGAAAGAGAAGGTAGAAGTGAAGGCAGACATTACCAAATCATGATGTATCCATACACAGAAATGTCACAGTGAAACCCAACAATCTACACAACTAGTATGTGTTAATAATTACAACAAAAACATGTTTAAGTGCTCTAGATTAAAATATGATAAAATGTGAGACATATATGATCCTTCAACCTAAGAAAATTTCTAAAATATAGATGGCATTTTTCAACTATTTTATCTGAAACAAAATTTTTTTGGGTTCTTTTTTGAGACAGGGTCTCACTATGCAGGTCAGCCTAGCCCAGACTCGCTATGTGGCCCAGGCTGGCTTCCAATTGACAGCGATCCTCCTCCCTAGCCTTCTCAATGCTGGCACTACAGGTGTGTGCTGCCACATTTGGCAAAAGTTTGATCAGTTTAAAAGATGCTGTATACGCACTAAAACCATGAAATTATCATGCATCAAATTACTATATTATTCTACTTCCTTATGAAATCACCTATTGCAAAGTCTATAGAACATACTTTTGTAATTTATAATGTCCCTTTGCAAACAATAAAAAATATTATGACAAAAACCAAGCTCAGTTCTAAAAAAAAATATTCTTGTCTATGATAACCCAAAATATCATTCTTTAGGTAAGCTCTATTTATATTCCCTTTATTCTTTTATGTTCATGGAGATGATTAGTCCTACTTCTCTGAAGTACTAGGTGTACTATTTAATGTTAAACATACATGAGATATTTAAGCTTACTAGCAACTTACTAAGATAAAAAACAGACATTCACATGTACTGACATTTTCTAATGATTATTTCTATTCTTACTATTCATTCAATTTTTTTGTTTGGAAAAAAATAAAATGGAAAATGTAGATCATTTTACCTCAGAATTTATAGGATTTGTGTAACCATTCAGAAAGTATATAAAATTACTTTACATATTCATGTTTTTCATTACCAACTCCCAAAAAGAATATTAGAAGTCAACCATATGTTTTTTTACACTGCAAATATGCTTTGATGTCAGTTTACTATATGCATGTTTAATTAATATGCCACATACCATTTATGTCTTCTTACAAACAAAAGTTGTGTCACACTAATGAAATGTTACAAGATTTAATTGAGATTTAGTGTTCAATAAATACTCACTTATAAGACACTGTCAGAAACCAGGACTTTTAACATTATGAGTAATAAATCACCCATTTATAACAAAAATATCATTCCACTTCTACAGAAATAGAAAATTATGTCATCTAAAGCCAAGGAAGAAAACATAATTTCTTATATAAATATAAAGATACTTTATTGAAAAGACCATAACATTAACAATCCACATATGTCAATATATATGTAAAAGGAGAAATCAATCAAAACAGTTGGTTTAAAATTTAAGTACTCAGAGTCAAGTGGTCTAGATTCTCAAAAGGTTTCATCCTTACAAGATATTAAAAGAATTTTTTTCTTAATTCCTTTTTACCTTAAACCTAACTCCTCAAAATTTGAATTAATTGGGCTGAGGATATAGTTCAGTAGTGGAGTGCTTCCTTAGCATTCATGAAACCTTGGGGATGAATTTCCAGCACTACCAAAGGAAAAAAATATAAATACCTTTTCGCCGCACTTAAAGGTAAGAACTACAAATATATACTATTATTCATCAATATCATATAACCTTTATTACCAGAAGTTGAAAGACAAGAACTATAAATATGTGGCTACATGTTAAATATTCTAATCCAAAATGCTCCAATATCTGAAACTTTTTGAGCACTGCAAGATGCCAAAGTGGAAAATTCCACACTTGACCACGTGAGGTGCTTATGCCGCTCAGCTAAATCCCCAGCCCCAAATGATTCATATCTCACAGTGTTTCCTAGACTGGCCTTAAACTTCTGAAAGTCAAGCAACCCTTGCATCTCACACTCACAGGTAGATGAAACTACACGTGTATGACACCATGTCTGACTAGTTTTTTTTTAGTTTGCTAAATGAGAACAGTAACAGTACTGGTTGCACAGGGCTGTTAATGAGGACTGTAGTTAACAAAGTTCTTAGAGTATAGCTGGCATATTGTAGAGATTAAACAGTAAATAGTAGAAGTAGTAGTTGCAGCAGCCAGTACAGGTTGAGTAGCCATGATAAAAAGTGCTTTTAGGTATTTCAGATTTTGGAGTATTTCTAGATACATATACCTTACCTGAAATGCTTGGGCCCAGAAATATTTCAGATATTGGAGTTTGAAGCATATGCATTGACTTTATGTAATATCTTAGAGATGGACCCCAAGTCTGAACATGAAATTCCTTTGTTTCACAATACACTGTATACACATAGCCTGAAGGTAATTTTGTACAGTATATTCAGTGTGTCTGCATTTTGACAGTGACCTGTCGCCTGGCAAGTGCAAGGTCGTGAGTTCAATCCCCGGTACCACAAAAAAAAATAAAAATAAAAATAAAAAAATTTAAAAATCGCTTCTCAGCCTTTTGGCTAAGATCAAGTGGAGATATAAATCATTTAAAAAATAAAAACAAATTAAACAAAAAAAAATCCTAAGGGAAAAAAAACCTGTTTATCTTATACAATCACAGCTTATTTTGTACTTGACTTCCTTATCCCTAAGCTCCTATTTACTTCTTTCCTTATCTTGGTGTAGAACTCTGCTTAAATGGCTCCAGGACCTTTACGAGGTATTTTAGAGTGAATGTACACCAAAGCAATTAGAATATTTGCTAAACATTACTGACACCCTTTGTAGGTTTTAGCTCTATCTACTATTTATCACCTTCATGACCTTAGACAAGTTACTTAGTTCTCAGTTTCCTTATTAGTAAAATGGGAATAGCAATAGTAACTACTCAACAGTCATTGTAAGACTTTAGCAGGATTCTATAAATATTTATTAAACAACTAATATATGCAACATGGTCTTCTAGACACCAGGGGTATACATGCAAAAGATTGACATTACATCCTAAAAGGGCACATAGATAATAAACAAGTCAACAAGTAAATTCAGATAATAAGGCTGTGAAGAAAATATGGTACCATGAAATAAAATGAGAATATATTAGAAAAGCAAAACATGCCATGTATGTTATCATGATGATAACTGACAATTTAATATCAAAAGTTTCTAGCTGATTTCTCCAGTTATAAGACTTTCAATGAATGTCATCAACAAAGTACAACTAAATCTGAAAACAACATTTGTGACTGCCTAAGCATGGGTGACAGCAGAAAAAGGCCAACTGACCTACCTTGTACTTAGGATGGATCTTTTTTCCAGGCATCATTTTGTAACATGATATATTGGTTATTTAGCTAATACTTATTTCAGAGTCTTACATATACAGATCTTACAGATGCCAACACATTTTATTATACAATACCAAAAAGTAACATTATGGGGCTGTAACATGTAGCCCAGTGGCAGAGTACTTGCCTAGAAGGTACCAGGCCCTCAGTTTGGTTAAGGGGAAAAAAGGTCGAATTCTATATTATCAGCAGACTTTACTCAGTGTTAAAGTCTGAAGTATCAAACACCTGCCAAGTTCACAATGGTATAAATTTTGCAAAATTCTGATTTTTATATGAAAGCTCAAATTTTATCAAGCTCCCTCATTATCAGGAATTACCACAGTCACCCTGTAAGTCATCCTTTCAAGTAAAAATAATGTTTCATGAAAAAATGTGGCTGATTTACCTCACAAGCCAAACTATCCCACACATGCTTTTCCTCAAAACACTGCCCTGCCTCTATATGCAAGTGTTTTTTGAGGACTAGCTATTTCCTCACACAAAATGTGAGAAATACCAAGGGCTGAGATTTAATAAAGCTCATCATTTTTACTGCTCATTAAAGACAATACTAAGAGAAAGTGGTGCTTTCTTTTGTTAGCTATGAGTTAGTGTGGGTAAAGACAATTATTGTTAATAAAGATTAGAACCACTACTTTGATTTGTGCTAAACTGTTACATATCATTGCTTTTGCACCACCAGTGAAAATGTCAAGACAATAAAAAAAAGGCAAATAACACCTTACTATTATTCTGAAAATACATTTGACCTCACAGGTCAACCAAAAAAAACTTAGGAATCTCTGGAGCTGCTTGGATTAATTCTTAAAACTTGCTTCCCTAAGAATAGTAAAGAACTTCAGGGAACTGTCATTTACAAATACTCAAATATGTAACAGAAAAAGAACTTTAAATTTCTCTGTAGTGCAGATTTTTCACTTTACAAATGAGGAATTGAGGAACAGAGGGAATAGCATGTACCACCTCACACATTAGTAAGCAACATTTGAGGGCACTTAGGACTTTTCAATTGTGGTTTACTATTCTTTAAATCAAACTAGTCTTTCTTTTATAAAAAAGCAGATTTACAAAGTCCCACATTTTTCTTCTTTAAAGAATAGCATAATTACATACATTTTGTGAAGAAAAGGAGTTTCTCTTTCCTAATGGAGAGTTGAGTTTCAAAGTGTTCCCTGAAGCATCTTGTGCATCTGAATGATGTATCTCCTTTTCAAAACAATGACGTTTTCTAATCTGTAAATACACAACCAGATGAAGTTTAACACAAATTAAAACTAATTGACAGGGTAGCTGTCTAAAAGGTCAAAATACCTCTCTGGGGTTTTTCTTCTACATTAAAAAACAAGATTATTTCTAACTGGCAATCATCAAGTAATGTTTAAAAGCACAAATAGGCACCTTATTATAGCACTTAAACAGAAAAGGAGACAGTAACACCTGTTGAATTCTAATCAAAATAGCTTTAATCAGTAATATATCAATATTATCGCATTGTAAAATAATTTTCCCATAAAATAACTCTACTATGTAGACATTTGATGATAAAGTATTTAAAGTTCAATCTCATATTTAATTGGAAAATAAAGGTAAGTCAAACGTGAACTTCATCTACAATGAAAAGAACTCAGAATAAAATTTTAAAGTGTACACAGTCATGATTTTCTAAATGACAAAATAAATTACTTATTTTATTATTTAGTAGATATCAGATAAACTAAATTGACCTTGATTAAATTTCTTTTATAAATATCACTAAATTTTCCTTCCAAAACTGTATCCCTGCTTTTTTTCTACTTGCCAAAAACCTATTTAAGTCAGAAGAGGGTAAAAATAGATATTAATAATTTCATTCCTACCAAAGGATAAAAGAACTGAAAACCAATTAAGTCAAAGAATAAATGTTTTACAATTTACATTATACCCTACTTCTAACATCTAACTCTTATGTACAGTTTTAGAAGGTGAGAATCTCTATAAATTCACACTTCATTTATAATTTGTGCTTTTGCAAAAATAAAATCACACATTCTATTTCTAAAGAGAAGGCTTACTTATAGAAATATTTTAACTGTGAGTGGAAGAGCTTAACTTAAACTACATAAGAATGCAAATATTTTTATGCTGGTGTGGCACTGTATACCTACAATCCCAACCCTCAGAAAGCTTGGAGAGGAGAACTGCCAAATTCAAGGCCAGCCTGGGCTACACAGCAAATACCAGGCCATCACACACTATAGATATGACTCTCCAAAAAACAAAACAAACAAGCAAATACTTTGAGCATATTGGATTAAAAGATTAAAGGCCAATTAATGCTTCATTAAATCTAATTAAATTCTAGTCTCAGCCTGGTATTTGGCACACACTTGTAATCCCAGCACTCAGGAGACTGAGGCAGGTGGATTGCTGTGAGTTCAAGGCCAGCCTGGGCTGGATAATGAGTTCAAGGCCAGCCTGAACTGCATAGGGAAATCCTCTTTCAAAAAGACAAAAATATAAAATAAAATAAAATTTCAGTCTCTTATTATGAGAAAAAACTTTCCTCACCTGTAAAAAGTATACTTCATTAAAAGTATCTGGTAATTCAGATCTTTTAATTTTTAGAAATATAAACTAGGTATGGTAGCTCACACTTATAATCCCAGCACTCATGGGAGGCTGAGGTAGAAGGATCTTGCGAGTTCAAGACCAGCCTGGGTTACAAAGTGAGCTCAAGGCCAGCCTGAACTGCATAGTGAGACCCTGTCACAAAAAGACAAAAAAAAAAAAAAAAAATTTTATCATGTAGGACCAATCAAAAGCTCCATAAAAATAAACTTTGTCATTGCACTAAAACTATCAATGCCAAAATACCCATAATGTGAATATTCATATCAAATCTGTTTTGATCAAAAATTATTAGATAAAAACAATGGAGTGGAGCCATTTAAAAAGTGCAAAATTGCCATACTATCAAAATATGGCTTAAGTAGATATTTTGCTGTCAAATCCTCATGTAAGAAAAGCATCATGTAATTTTGCTTTAATCATATAGTAAATAAGTTGCTATAATCAAATATTGCTTTGTAATAAGTAACTGTACAAAATGAAGTTATAACAAACTATCATTTAATTTATGGATGTGACACAGCCAAACTAATTTCCTCAAGTGCCACTGAAAACTTGATTTGTACTTGATTACCATGTTGAACTATTACTAGATTATTTCAGTCAACACATTCCATTTACCTGCTGGGCAGTTTCTAAGGGACGAATTCTTTTCTTCTCTACTTGAAAATCATCATTTTCATCTCTGCATTTGGATGCCTGTATCTTAGCAGATAACTTTGCAGCCAGTGTGTTTTTTTCAGGAGAGTCTTACAGAAGAATTAAAATTGGCATAAATAACTTATACTGAAACAAACTTTACAAAAGAAAACTAAAATCAAGATGTGAGATTTATTTCTAAATGTTTCACTATAACTTAAAACATGAAATACCACACGTTTAAAAAAAAACTTTTTTTTTTTTTTTTGGTACCAGGCATTGAACTCATGACCCTGCACTTGTCAGGCAGGCGCTTATGCCACTGAGCTAAATCTCCGGCAAAAAAACTAGTTCTTTAGCATCCAGTTTACAATACTTTAACAAACACACAACAAACATTTTGAGGAAACATGCTTTTGGTAGAAAAGTCCATTGTGACCTATTAGATTCAAGTTTTTGTGGACTATTCTCAATAACATTATGGTTATTGATGGTTTAGGAAATAAAACCATCAGAGTCCTCAACACTAAAAACCAACATAAGAGCTGGCCCTCAGTTGGATCCCCAGCACAACAACAAAAGAAAAAATATAAAACTCGGTAAGAGGGTTATACATGCAAGAGAAAGTCTAACCCTTTTTAAAAATTGGAAATATTGCGTGCTAACAAAAATGTTGAAAATTTTTCATATACAGGCACATCTTGAGAGACTCTCTGAGTTTATTTACAAATCATGTCAATAAAGCAAATACTGCAATAAAATGAGTCTCATGACTTTTTTGGTTTCTCAGTGTATATGACACTATAACCTATTAAGTGTGGAATAGCACTGTCTGAAATTTAATAATAAACCATTGCTCAAAAATTCTAACAATCATCTGAGCTAGTGGGGAAAAAAGGCATTAATATATTTCTTCAAGGCAGAATTGCCACAAACTGTCAAATTGTAAAAAAAAAAAAAAGTGCAACAAAATGAGGCACGTCCATATTGGGGGAAAAGGAGATAAAGAAAGGAGCACATAAATTGGTTCAGCCACTTTGGAAAATGTTGGCAGTACCTACCGAAGTTGAATATATTTATACATTCTTAGGTATGTAACTAACAGAAAATACTTACATAATAATTTTCATAATTGCACTACTAAACAAAAAACAGCCCAATTGTCTAACAACCACAAAACTGATTGATAAATTCTAGCATATTCATACAAGGAAATAACATACAGAAACAAGAGGTATTAGTACGTGCAACAGTATCGATTAACCTCACAAATACATTGTCAATCATAAGAAGATAGACATAAGAGTACATATATACCATTTCATTT
Source organism: Dolichotis patagonum (assembly GCA_004027295.1). Classification (NCBI taxonomy): domain Eukaryota; kingdom Metazoa; phylum Chordata; class Mammalia; order Rodentia; family Caviidae; genus Dolichotis; species Dolichotis patagonum. The sequence goes on along the minus strand of PVJX010001421.1, from coordinate 32,263 downwards.
CTATAAAGAGGCAAAATTCATAGTAGTGACAGAAGGGGAAGACATTACCTATGGAAAAAGTGATGATGACTAGAAAAGAATATAAGGGCCTCTGAAGTGTTGGTAATGGCTTACGTTTCATACAGGTGGTGGTTACATAAGTACATTCACTTGGTGAAAATTTATCAAGCTATATGTGTAGGATTTGGACTTTTCTACATTTAGAGGATCTTATTAAAGAATTTATTTACAATCCAAAGGCATCAGAACACAAATCAGATTTACCCTGTTGGACTATTAACAATCCTAACAACAATCAAAAGCAAAAGTATTTTTTAATATTATTCTTTAAATCTTATGTTATCTTAATATATTTCTCTTTATCTAGTAAGAAATATTTAAGGATTTTATATATAAGACATTCCTGGTTCTTAGGATATTGGCCTTCGAAGATCAAGCAAATTTATCAAGAATGAATGAATGAGGCTAATTAGATATTCTCTCAGCATACAAATACTATGATTTATAAAATTCTAAAAGATAATTAATATTGGCCACAAATAATATGTTTTACCTTCATCAAAAAATGTCAAGCTAGCAAAATGTCTCTACATATTAAAAGTCAAACCGAGAATTTTTTAAAAGTCCAAGGATTACTGACCACCCTGGGTGTGATTTTGTTTGTTTGTTTATTTATTTATTTTTGGTGCCAGGGATCAAACTCACAATCTCACACTTACCAGGCAAGTGCTTGAGCTGCTGAGCCAAATCTCTGGCCTGAGTGTTATTTTAAATAATTCCAACTGGGAGTCCAACTTGATGGCCCACACCTGTAACATCAGCACACCTGGGAGGCTGACACAAGGAGACTGCAAATTCAAGTCCAACCTGGGCAACTTAGTGACTCAACAAAACTCAGTCTCAAAACAAAAAAAGAAAAAAAAATTTTTTTTTTTTTGGTTTGGCTGTTTTGAGACAGGGTCTCACTATGTAGCTCTTGTTGGTCTTAATCTCACAGTAATCCTCCTGCTTCAGCCTTCTAAGGACTGGAATTAAAAGTGTGCATCAAAACAAAAAATTTTCAGAAAGGACTGGAAATACAGCTTACTGCAAAGGCCCCTGGGATTAATCCCCATTACAAGAAAAGAAAAAAAAAAGAATTCCAGCTGTGGCTCAATTCAGTGGGGTGTGAAGAGGCCCTAGATTCTATCACTGGCACCAAAAATAGACTAATTAATTCCAGGCAGCACATAGTAAGTTGGTATTACTTACCAACTTAGCAAGACGCATTCTCAAAACTTAGAGGAAGAAAATTTAAAAAGGTTGAGGACATGACTCAGTATGAAAGTCTCGGATTCAATCCCTAGTGTCAAATAATAATAATTTAATATTATTATAATTTAATATTATTATTGCAGAAAAAATTAGGTCAACTAAATTTATCTAAATTAGACCACATAACAGTAATAACTAAGCCTCCGATTACAGATACTAACAGACCCAAAAAAAATTTAATTTACCTTGGCAAATTGATGAAGGGCCATTCCTTTCAGGTGGTGGTGTCCCAGGCCTGCTGAAATGATGTGAAGTCTCTTGGTTTACATCGCTATGTGTAGAACTCTTTGAATGGCATGTACAACAACATGACAATGGTACCTCAGCTTTTTTATTTAAGCCTTCATCCACTGGCTTCCCTAAAAGTAAAAAAAAAGCAAAGGCTCATTTATTTATTTACTTTTTAATTTTTGGTACCAGGGATTGAACTCACAACCTTGCACTTACTAGGCAAGCACTCAAGCCACTGAGCTAAATCCCCCGCCCAAAGCTTATTTATAATACATCTAATTTAATAAGCACTGGTCTTTCTCCATACCTAGGGTAAGCAATCACCTCAGTTTACCCAGGTTTGAGATGTTTCCTAAAATGCAAGATTTTTAAGACTAAAACCAGAAAATTGCTACCCCTGCCAATGTTGACAAGATGGTCAATCTACCTACAGCTTCAAATAAGAACAGGAGAGACATGCTTTTGCCAGAAACATTTATAGAGAATATAATCAATCTGTATAATTTACAAAAGTCCAAAAAGGATTAGTAATGCAATAAATGCTCAACTACTCATACTCATTTAGAGCTGTATTTAAAAATCAAGCTGGCAGACTTAAAGTATATTTTTAATTATTACTTCCCTAAATGAAGAAATTTGAAAGTTCAGTATCATAAATAATAATACAAATACATAAGGGTTACACTGTGCCCCATATTTATATGTGTGTGTGTGTGTTTAAGACAGGGTCTCTCTACATACAGTTCAGGCTGGCCTTGAGCTTGCTTTGTAGCCCATGCTGGTTGCAAACAATCCTGCCTTAGGCCACCACCATCCCTACTGCTGTGATTACAGGTGTGCGTGAGCAACCACACCTGGCTTATACTTCTATTTTAAAAAGAAATATTCTAAGATACATAAATTCTATCAAAATAATTTTAAGACCAATATTCAAGTTCAACAAAACATAATTTTGATACTTAAATACATAGAATGCAATGTCTATATCATATACCCACACAGTATACAAATTCACAATTCATATACATTATGAAAGCTGAATTTCCTTTTTAAAAACATTACTGAGTGTATTTACTCCTTTATACTACGTAGATATTACCAATTCTACTTTCCAAATATCTGCTATTAAAATTTTGTTATTAAAAAAATTTGGTAAAATTTTAAGTAATTAACTGATAATCTCAGTTTCCCCAAAGACCAACACTAGTAAAAATCAAAATGGACAATAAAAAGCCTATAAAATACTTATTATTTTTAACGTAGTCTTATCAATTAATACCAGTATGTCCTTTTAAAGATGATTCTGTATACAGTGATTAGCTGCTGGCAGCCAGCGGGCTAGTGATAGTTCACACGTGTGGATCGGAAAGCACTATCGGGAGAGCCCCGAGGCGCACATCTGAGAAACACCCTGAGGGCATGGGGTGCTGGGGGGCGGGGAACCAGTGTTCCAGCCCAGAGAACAAGAGAGAGGATGAACAAGAAGCAAGCTAATTAAGCAAAGATGCGTGGTATGACAAGTATATAAATAAACGCATTGCAGTGGTTAAGCAGTCTCTTCCTCCCATCCGGAGAAGGTTCCACCTGACCCCAGATTTCTGTCTCTATCTTTATTGTCTTCATCCTCTCATCATTCTCTTCCCACCCCCACCCCACCCCAAACTTTAGAGCTCTCAAGGACACCCACAGTTAGCTTCAAATTCTTATACTTTAGGTCTAAGCCACCTACTTACACACCTAAAATGTATTCACAATACTGTATTTCAGATTTAGTCTTTCATAAGTGTAAATATTAAATGATATTTGTTAGCAAATAAAAGTAATGGCAAATAACATGAATTTATACAAACACAACATTGCAATAAACTTCTTTTCTGGCATTCAAAAAGTAGAAACAACAACTAGAATGTTTTCTTTCTTATACATTCCATGTTCTTATAAGGCCAGATAAACAAATATCCAAAATACATCCAAAGGATGTCCTTTTTAAAAATCAGCAATTATTATATATATTTAGCATCACAACAGCCTCATCTCTTGTTTTGTTTGTTTGTTTTTGTTTTTGTTTTTGGTACTGGGGATTGAACTCATGACTGCCTGCTTGCAAAGCAGGCGCTTAAGCCACTGAGCTAAATCCCCAGCCCTCATCTCTTGTTTTTGAGAGGTTTTTTTGGTAGTGAGGATTGAACCCAGGGCCCTCATACTGAGCTACATCACCAGCCCTTTAGCTCTTTTCTAAAATTTTAAGACAAGGTCTTGCTACAATGCCCAGGCTGACTTCAAACTTGCCATCCTTCTGCATCATCTTCCCAAGCCGCTAGGATTATAGGTGTGTGCCATCATACCTGGTATCGCTTACATTTTTTGAAGACAGAGTGTTACCACATACCTCAGGCTGTCCTTGAATTCACTATGTAGTCCAGGGTGGCCCCGAACTCATAGCAATTCTCCCGCCTCTGCCTCCCAAGTGCTGGGACTGTAGGCATGTACCACCACACCCAGCTCACTTGCATTTTTTACATATAAATTATCATCTAATTAGCCATAACTCTAAGCATCCAAAATGCTCAAAATGCTTTCTGAATCATTAAATAAAAGACTAAACTATGTTAACACTGTTTTAGAATTAAACATATTTTGCTGAAATGAAACTCTTTTGGAAATATGACTTATTAAAGAAACTTAGAATATAAATTTGCTAGAATATAACCTCTCATAAAAGTACTTTATTTTTTTTAGATCCTAACAGGCAGTTTGAAGATAACAAGCTACTACTTACCACTAAGAGACTGTTGCCACGCTAAAGCAGAACAAAGTAAGGCTAAGCTTTTTCCACTTCCAGTAGGGCTCTCCAACAGACAATGCTGCCTGCTGTTCAATCCTCTGACAATCTATGGAGACAAGAACCCAATTTAATAGAAAGTCAATGAACATTTTACCTTCTTAGATCTCTTTCCATCAGAAGTACAAACAAAATAGCAAGGAAAAGCAAGTCTGCATTCAAAGGAAACAGAACAATAGTACAACAGGAACTAGCATTAGTTAAGTCTAGATTTTATTGCTTTACACTTCACCCTAAGATTATGTTGGACTTCCAACATAATCTATAGGCACAAGAGGCAAAGTGAAAAACACAATTTGGACTTTACTTATATAATCACTTCTGTCAAACTGGAATGCACTGCCAGGTAGAGGGGTACAGGCCTATAATCCCAGCTATTCAGGACGCTGAGGCAGAAGGATGGCAAATTCAAAGCCAGCTCGGGCAACTGTGTGAGACCTTATGTCAAAATAAATAAAATAAAAAAGGACTGGGGATATAGCTCAGTATCCCTTGGATGGAATCCCCAAAACTGCAGAAAGAATGAGGAAAAAAATAATTTGTAGTAAAGTTAAAGATGACTACCCCCAACCAAACCAAACACACATGTGTATTTTTTCCCTACATAATCACAAGGGAAAAGAAGTTCATAACAGCATATTTTGCTAATTGCAAAAGAATATAAACAACTAAATGCCTAACAATAAAAAAAGAACAGGTAAAATTCTTGTATTCATACTGTGTTGCAAACGAAGTAAGTTAACAATCAACAGAACTGCATTTAAAAATATAATGTTAAGTAAAAAAAAAAAAAGGAGAAAGTGGAGGAAAAAGAGGAAAGTGAGGGGGAGGAGTAGAGGAAGATGAAAGAGGATAAAAAGGAGGTGGCAGGGCCGGAGATTTAGCTCAGTGGCTTAAGCGCTTGCCTGGCAAGCATGAGGTCGTGAGTTCGATCCCCGGTACCAAAAAAAAAAAAAAAAAAAGGAGGTGGCAGCAGCCTGGAAGTGTAGCTCAGTAGTAGAACACTTGCCTAGGATGTATGAGCCCTGGGATGGATCCCACACTAGAAAAAGAAACAAGTTCTGCAGACAGGCATAGTATCATACATACCACTGCACTGCTTTTGTTATTGCTGCTACTACAGATTTCAGTGCTCAGGACTGAGCCCAAGGCCTCCCATAATATGTATTTGGCAAGCACTCTACTCTAAAGGTACATCCCCAACCACTTTTATTTCTTTATTTTGAGATGGGTTCTAAGTTACTTAGATTGCCTTCAAACTTGTAATCCTCCTGCCTCAGTCTCCCAAGTCACTAAAGTACTAAGCATATACCACTGTGCCCAGCTCACTGCACAAAGCTTAAACATATGTAAAATACCCTATATTGTTTATGGATACATATGTAATAAAAATATAAAAACATACCAAGAAAGAAAAAGAGCAAAATCAGGATACTAATGTGATATGAAGTAAATCTGGCAAAATATTAAGATAGAAAAAACTAGAAACTCCCTTTACTAAAATTTTTATATTAATTTTCTGTATGTTTCAAATAAAATAGTTGTCTATATCTACAGGTTTCTCACTTATGGATTAAACTAACCACAAGTCAATAATATTCAAAAAAAAAAAGAAAGAAAAACTTTGTACTTAACATGTAAGACTTGTCTTTATTCTCTAGAGTATAACAATTTACACAGTATTTCCATTGCACTTGCCATTATAAATCATCTAGAGATGATTTAAAGTGTATAGCAGGAAGTGAGGATGTACACAGGTTATATATAAATAGTGTACTGTCTTATATAATAGACCTGGATATCTGCGAATTTTGATATCCAAGTTAGCTCCTGGAACTAATTCCATATAAGTACTTAGGGATGACCATATTTAAAACAAAATTAATGGTGAGAAATACAGTACTCTGTAAAAGATAGAAAATACTTTGTGGAAAGCAGTAATTCATTAAAAGAAATAGAAGTTCCAAATGAACTGAAAACATTTTTCAGTATCTTTTTTGCATAGTAACCATAGATATGTATAGTTAATAGTAATCAGCATTACTTTCTCAAAGCTTAGATATTCTTCCAAATGAACCCTGCAAACAACCTCAATCCACTTACTGAGAATGTTATGGACCACAGGTTTCTGTATCTCAATAAAGACTTAATTACTGAAAAATACTTACAGAATTCATCATAGCAAGCTGTGAGGGATAAGCTTTACAGGGAAACTTAATCTTCACCCCACCAATTGTGTATTCAGAACACACTGATGACATCCTGCTTTCTTGTTTACTTCAGATTCCTAATTGCAATACAAATTAAAAACAATATTGAAACAAAGTCATTCAAAGAAAATCACCCCCAACAGTAGGATGGAAGTCTGGAAATTAAAACTGGGAAAAACAGAACAAATGGAAGCAAAAGAACTCCCTCGTCCTACAAATAGATCACAGGGATGGAAAGCTTGTTCTAGAGTCTGCCAAATCTGGACCTGCATCTCTATTCTGTCATGTACTCATTGTGTAACTCTGGGCAAGTTAACTTTTCTATATCTCACTGTCTTCATCCATAAAATAAGGATAGTGATACTATCTACTCTGTAAGATTGTTGCAAAGATTAAATAAAATGTGCAAACATGATACAGAACATGTCAGTTTCTGCAAGAACTCCTGTAACACCTTAGACCAGATATGTTCATGCTACAGAAACAAATAGGTTCCTAAGGCAACTGTCTCCATTTGCTTACCACTACTTTTTTTGTCGTAGTCTGTGCCTTCCTGTCTCCCTTTCCAGTTTTGGAGTTAGAATAAAAACGGTGTGGACCGGCCATCAGGTTTTGAAAGGTTCTTTGATGTTGCTTTTGACATGTCTTTTCATTTCTTTGGTCTAAGAATCTATTTTGTAATAATTTCTAATTTTAAAATTTCTGTAAAGAAAACTGCTTTGGAGCATAGTACGTGCTCAATAATCCTTAGTGGTCAGTGTTGTATAACGGGAAGTCGATGGGTTTGGAGTAAGGCAAATTCGACTTGAATTTTTCAGTGTAAATCACTTAACCTCTCAGACTTTTCTTTTTCATCAATGAAACTGAAATACTGCTACTTAACGGAAAGGGCTATGAAAATTTGCGAGGACACAATGAGTGTAACCTAATATCTGACACATAAGTGATTTACTTCGCCTCTTCCAAACCTAAAATTCATAGATGTAATTCACAAACTGTGACCTTTTAAAATTGCATGTGGAAGCCGGGCATGGTGGCGCACGCCTGTAATTCTAGCACTCGGGTGGCTGATGCAAGAGCATCATTGAGAGTTCGAGACCAGCCAGGGGTACAAAAGTGAGCTCAAGGCCAGCCTGAACTGTATGAGACCCTGTCTCAAAAAAGACAATAAATAAATAAATTGTATGTGGAAACTTGTGCACATGATTGAGTTTTTCTGAAAAGAAAATCCATAATTTATCTTCACATAATATATCCTAAGGATACCACAAAGGGGAGAAATAATACACTTATCAACTGAGGAATTTCTGTAGTAATGATTAAAAAAAAGACAAAAACCTTAGGATGGAGATGGTTAAAACAGCAATCCAAATGATTATGAAGCCAATAAATAACTTAACCAGTCTGTGTATTCCAAAAGACGAACCCCTATTTTGAGGATGTAGGTTAGTGATAGAGCACTTGCCTACCCAGTCCCGCGTTCAATTCTCAGTACCGCCAAAAAACAAACAAAAACTCTTCTCTGGCATTTTCTGTTCTAAAAGTGAGTATGTCCGTAAAAATGAGTTTTGGTGGATTCTAACTTCTTAATCTGAATCAAGAATTCAAGGCTGACCTCCTCAGATACAACCTAGAAATCAATCCCTTCTGCGCCGCAGCCTTGGCAGTATTCGACTCAAAACCTGGCAGGTTCCGCTCCCGCCCCAGCCCGCCCCTCGCCGCCGCTCCGCCCAGAGCGCGCGCAGGCGGGAAGGCAGGAGCCGCTCCCCCCGGCCGGGCTTCCCGCTCTCCACTCCCGCCTACCGCAGCCCGAGTCGCCGGGCCGGGCTGGTGGAGCACAGCGAAGGCCTGCGCGGGCCGCGCGTCCTCCCTTCCCGGCCTGCCTCCCTCGGACTTGCCTGAGCTGACGGGAAACAGAAGCGACAGGCCTGGGCTCCGACTCACAGGGAAAAAGAAACTGACTTCTGAGAGCAAATAACTGACTTCTGAGTCCCAGTGCAGAAGAAAGGGCTCAAACCTGTCTTCTCACTTTCTCCGCGAGGCTGCCGCTGCCGGTCACGCAGCCTTTTCCATCTCGCAGCTCTCAGACTACACAGACCGGGCGAATTCCCGCCTCCCAGCCCTAGACTCCAAGCATCCAATCGCCAAACGTGTTCACATAACCAATCACCGGCCAAGGGAAGAAGGTAAGCAACCAATCCCTGCGCTATGTTGGGGGGCAAGACTTCTAACACCCAATAGGAACCTCCGAAACAAGAACCGACCAAGGTACTTGGCTCCGGAAAGCAGTCACCCCTGGAGAGAGCGGCGAGGTTTGCTTAAGGAAAGTCTTCATTAGACTTTTGAAATGGTGGTTCAACTCACGGAAGCATCTCTCTTTAGACCAACAAAGAGGGTGTATCTTCAAGCCTTGCCTAGTTCTCACGCATTTCATGAGTAGCGCTCCATTTAAATTTCCCAACTTTGCAGTGGCCGAGGTATCGGGAAAAAAACTTGAGACCAGAATTGCCAGTCTACTCAGCCAAACTTGCTGAGAAGTTTCTATAATACCTGGTACGATGTTTCTTAATATCCAAGACTTTCCCAAATAATAAAACCAGCCAGTTGGTTGAGGTCTCCACCAACAGAATACTTGCAAGGATTATCTGCCTTCCATTCCCTCCTAAAACCAGTTTATTCCTTCATCAAGAAATCAATTCCATATTCTCAAAAGTAAGGAGTTAATCATGACCTCGCCAAATTATGTAATTTTGATTTGGGGGGGTCTTAAAATTCTATATAGCCTAACCTTGACTCAAATACTAGTGTCCCCAAAGGGCAAAACCTGGAAAAGTTACTTAAAGAAACTGTAGAGAAGAGATTTACTGGCAGGGGGTAGCAGAAGATTCATTGATTTACTTCTCAGTTGTTTTACAACATCTTCCCAAAATGACAGAATTTGTCATAAAAATAAATTCTATCCTTTGATTTAGTAATCTCAGTCACAGGATTTATACTAAAAACATAATCTTATGGGAAAAAGTACTAACCCCTCAACTGACAATAATGCCTATTTGGAATACCTGAAAAACATACAAACTCTCCAATCTGATATATTAATTCAGTAGATTAGGAACCCAATAAAATTATGAAAAAAAACTTACTTGCATAAAAAGAAGTTGCATAAAGTTAAATGGAAAAACAAGCTGAGTGTTAGGGTTAGGTGTTAGAAAGTGAATGTTAGAAATTCAATAATGTGAAAATATGTATGACTAAGCAAAGATGAAGGGGTAATTTACTGTTTCAATGAGATGAAGGCTAACTCATAAAGATAAATCCTTAAAAATAACTTTGAATCATTATTTTGCTTTTACAAATTTTTGAAACATTCAATCTTTTAGTGAACTGCTACAGGGTAACTACTATCAACTTCAGCATCTAAATTTCACTGGCTTTTCAATGGACTCTAGTCTCATTGGCATTGAATGCATGGCCTAACAGAAAGGAATACATGTGAGCCCAATATACCAGGATTCCATGACCTTGAACCATTTCCTTCAGGTTAAGAGTCATGGAATGAAACACAAAAAAGCACAAGTTCATTTGATAAGAATATGAATGTTTATAAATCAATATTCAAAATAGCTGCACACATCTGCTTTCACTTGAATAAAAAATCACATTGTGACAAATTTTATAATCTTAACTTAAAATACATGAATATTAACATTTACTAATATATTTACACATTTTATTTACATCATCAACAAATCTGATGAAAAACAGCACATGTTGTTATTTTTTTATACAGCAGGTTTTAACCAGTCTTTGAAAATGGACCCAGGACATATGTACTGAATTTAGTTAGAAAACTTACTGCAACCTTTTCTGAAGGTGATACGTATTCACACAAAATACTCCAAGGCCTCAGTTTAAAAATAAAACAAAACAGGAGCAGTTGTGTTTAATTTTAAGATACTACAAAACTGCTTTGTTTAAAAATATGAAAATTCTTATAGCATTTTAAGCATATTATTTTATTCTTCACGTCAAAATTATTTAATTGAACCTTAAGCATGTAATAAAAAGTTATAAATATTCTATCACACATGATACTATGCACTTCATTATTGGAAACAGCTACAAACTAGTTTTTTGTAGAATACCCTTATGAGGTAGGGCCAACAGGAACCCCATTTTACAAAGAAGAAAAATGAGACATATATTTGCTATTGAAAAGGCTGAAGTTAAATTTCCTTTCTTAGAAAACAGGCTTATTTAATTAACTTGCCTAATTTCTTTTACAAGTGAAGTGAAGAGGTCTGTTTCAAGTGGGGAGAGAAGTGATTGAGGTATATCTCAGAGAGCAAGGAGAAGTACCTTCTGCACTAGATACTTAATTTGGGAGGTGGAAATGAGGCTTATGGGTTACCTGAATGCATCCAGCCTAAACCATGGAAGTTACTACCAGAGGACTGCAAAATCCTTTTTAGCAAGACAGTATTTCCCACATTTTAATTTTTCCTGAGGTTCAAACACTGTATATATTTTCTTACCCAAAGATTTTCTCAAAGTAAAATATGAATTATCATCCTGATGATAAACCAAGAGCTCTTTAACCCAGTGGGTTTTATTGCTCTAAATTTCATTTAATTTGACACATATTCCCCTCTCTGAGAATTAGATAAGTTAATAAAGCATTATAAAAATAAACTTTAAAAAATAAAATAAATGAGACTTCCTTTCAGGTTCTTCTTTGTTGTTCCTGTAAACACTTTTAAACTAGTATCTTAAACTTCCAAATTATTCAAGTATCTCTTTAAACATATGGCTTCATGTATTAATAAAAGTTGAAGCAAATATGTGGTATCTATAAATCCTCACCTGTAATTCCATGGAAATCATTTATAGACGCTACTTGCCTTTTCTTAAAACCTTCTCAATACTGCTTCTTGAGAACTAGAATTCTAATCTATACTACTCCTACTTGCATTGCAAGTCTTTGAGATTTCTATTGGGGTATTTAACTCCTAATTTTTCCTGAATTCACCTTTTCTGTGATCCTTTTCTGTCTCTCTCATCATTCCACTTTTATTCTAAGCTCACAGTTAAATACTAAAGTTACCCATATGCCCATTTTTAGAAGAAACTAAAGGCATGGCAATCTTTCTCACTTCAAAAGCTAAGTAGAAGACCAAACTCCCTTTCCAGTAATGAGTTCTTAAATGTGCTCCCAGTGGAAAAAAAGCTCAGCTGCTACAATATACACATACCAGCAAAGTAGATCCAAAGACGTGCCAATCAAATACAGGCAAGCATAATTCTCAGGGATTCTAAATTGTACTCATGTTGAATTGAATCATTTCAGCAATTCTGAGACATCACTGTTCCTATTCAGCTTGGAGTTGCTACAGGATGCAGATTCATGTCAAGCATATGCTGAGACAATTTCATTTTTTTTACTTAAATTTTTTTTAAATTCCACTAACACTCATATTTATTATTTCAATTATTGTGCTTTCAATACAATGGCAGAGTTGTACATCAGGATCCATGCTTGTAGTGTCCCTGGATCCATTTTTATTAGCTGAATCTTTACAGATTCGTGACCATCCACTTGGTTTCTCCTTTATTTGTTGAAGACCTAAAAACATAAGGAAAGAAAAACAAAAGCAAGAACTCTGGAAAGAAATTCACTCATCTTAGAGGCAGTAAGATCACTGTTGAAAATGAGTTACCACTTACGTGTAATAATTGGATCAATGTCTCTTGTCTGAGTAGCAACATCAGAGGCACAAACTTGTCCTATCTGAATCAGTAAAGACATAATATCTTCATACAGTGGAGGAAATGCTCGGCAAAAAGAAACCAAACTTGGAAGAGTTGGCATGAAAAAAGCATATCGCTTAGCCTGTGTTAAAACTGTTAGAAAGAAATTAAACAGAATTTTTTACTTTACAAATATATATTGAATATATGCAATCTATACAAGAAATAAAGCACCACACTTTGCACTAGAAATCCTGTCTCCTAACACACTGCAAGCCTGCCTTCAAGAGTCTACAGTCTAACAGTCATCATCCAACATATGAATTTTTATCGTGCCCAAGTGCTATCCTAAGTGTGCTGCATGCATTATTTCACTTAATTCTCACCATTTCCAGAATTTTACTTTTAACTAAACTGTTACCTTTTAACTAAACTTGACGTGAACTATACAGCCAGTTGGTAGAGAAGGTGGGACTGAATTCAGGCAATATAACTCTTAACCAGTATAAAAATTATACTGTGAGATGAACACAAGGGAAAGAAAAATGAACATAGTATTATGAGAACATCAACAAAGAATACTACATTAAGCCACAGCTTAATTAAAAGGCTCAACTATAAAGTAGCTTATCTCCATACCATTTTACTCTATAAACCAGGAGATGGTTAAAATGTTAGTGTGTATTTTAGAGCTTAAGGTAACTAGTATATTTACATCTTACTTATATATGTATGATTATATTTTTCTAGAGCTCTGAGCATTTATAATAAATATTAACTTGTTTTCTACTATCTAATTACATTCATAAAGTAGATGTGGCTTTTATTTATAAGAATGTGATATTATCGCCACTGTAAGTCCGTATCTATTCATTCACAAAATAAAAGATATCATTTACCTACCTGTTCATCTCTTCTACACTATAAATCACATTTTACACAGAAGAATCTTCAAAGTAATAATTCAAAAGATGTCTTAAATTACATAGTAACATATATTGAATCATATCGTTTCATAGTAACACAAAAAACTGAGTCACTAAATTCAGAAAATAGATATACAGTAATTCATGTTAGAAGTTTTTGTTGTTGATGTTGACTGGCTACACACCTGTTAGCAAAGTTCCCATTACATTGACAGCTAAACGAGCCACACTAAGTGACTTTGGTAATGCGTACTGGATACACAAGTGAGAAAGCAACTGGATAGCAAATATCTGTAATACAGAATCCAAAAGTTACATATTAAAAATTATAAGATGTTTTACACAACTAGCAACACTACAGAAAGAGCTCAAAATTGTTCGTTTGCTTTGTTTGGAGACAGGGTCTCTGCTATTTATTGAGGCCAAGCTTGAACTCACTGTATAGCCCAGACCAGCCTCCAATTTGCAATCTGCCCACCTCCCAACCAGCCCAGACTCAGCATTGTCTTAAAGCTCCAAAACATTCATTACCTGTTTTTCAAGTTCTGGCTGTGCAATAAGCTCAGGTATAAAATCCAAACAGATATGCATAGATGGAATACCTGCGACTGTCAGAGGCAAGAGTTCACATGGATAACCCTATCTCAACAAGAAAGGGGGAAAACGATAGAAATAAAACAAGTCAAATAAACATAGATAAAACCTAAAAGAAAGCCTCACTTTCTTTTTGTGAAAGTTGTTTAGAGTACTATATCCCTCTACATGTATCCTGGCATTTCACTATGTTGATGTACTAGAATAGACAGAAATTATTTGAATACTTTATTAAGTTGGGGAAAAACCTAAAATTTGGATAGTTTTCCATATTATAAAGAACATGACTATTTGTATTATAGTATCTCTAACTTCTACATGATCATGTTAATTAACCCCAGAGAAAACTAAACTATAAAGAAACATTCTTTGAAGCCATACCTGAAAGTGAACGAGCTTAGCAATGTTGGGATCTGCAATATACATTTGGTGCAACAGACAACAGATAAGGCACTGAACTTCCCGAAGGTTACAGAGCAGATTGTCTTCGCCTTCCTCCATTTCCTTACTCGGACTGCTGCTGGTGATGACACTCTGAGCGTTTCTCGACAAGCTGTCTGGACTGACACCCTTGGCTTTCTCCTCGTCCGTAGGTAAACAAATCTCTAAGAGAATCTGGACAGCAGCACTATCCTACAAGCAAAACAAACAGTAAGACGTTTCTGAGAAGTTGGTTGGAAAATCAAACCTAATTTTTTCCACATTAATAGAAACGGCAGAATAACTAGTTTCTTTTAAAAACACACAAAAAGTAGCGGCTCTTAGAGCAGAAGTAAGCAATTTATAAAGCAATGTTCTCACCATTCTGGGGTCATGAGTCCCTTACAAATCCAGATAAAACTCTTTCCAAAAAAATTAACAAACATGGCCTCATTTCAGGGAAGGCATATATATCTAAGGTAGATCCCCAGGCTCTAGTTTAAAACCACCTACTAGAAAGATAACCTGATTCAGTGGCATCCAAAATAGGCCCTAAGGCAAAATAACTTCTACCAGAATTTCCCTTCCTTTTAATCTAACTTTCCCAGATCTTATCTTGTGTTTCCACCTTTTTCTCAGTGGGTTACCAACCAGTTAATTCTTTTGCAGGTAGTGGGTAACAGTGCATTCCCATACTGCTTTTCCTTTTCAACCTGAAGTCAGTCTCTTTAAAGGCTCTGATTTTGCACAGATTCCATCTCACTACCCAAGCCACTTGCACAATTCACTGTAGCTCAGCGTATAGCTTGCGTGTCATTTCACAGAACAGCAGTTTTTAAAGCATGACCTAGTCAGGCCCCTATATCTGAAGGAGAACTATAATCAATCTCATCTAGTTAAAAGGCATTAAAAAGAGAGAAGCCGGGCATGGTGGTACATGCCTGTAATCCCAGCACTTGGCATGAAAATTGTTTGCAATTTCGAGATCAGCCTGGGCTACAAAGTGAGCCCAATGCCAGACTAAACTGCATAGCAAGACCTTGTCTCAAAAAAACTAAAAAAAGAAATAAAAGAGAAAGAATATATGACATGCATCTTTGTAAGACTGCCAGCCACTGACTGGGGTAGAAAACAATTACATGATAGAAATGTTTAAGAACCTGATGATTGCAAAATTAGGTTAGCTTTTCTTTTTAACAAAAGTTAGCCTTTCTTTACAACCTGTGCTTGAGGTTGACTGGTTTGGGGTAATGGCTTTGTTTTGTTGGTTGTTTGCTTTGTGTAATGGTTGATACACTGTGTCAACTTGAGAAGTCCAGAAGTTAACCTAAGTAACTTAGCAGCTATACATCCTGCGGTATAGAGAATATGCCTTTAGCCCTTTAGGATGTTGTTCATTGTGTCAACTTGAGAAATTTAAAAGTTCAACTGAGCAATTCAGCAGGGAGCCAAGATCCTTACTTTGTAAACATCCTCAGCCTATGCAAGAGGAGGGCATGGAAATGGTATGGGTGTCAAGGACCCCAGCCCCCAAGGGCAGGCAGCCTGCATACAACAAAAGGCAAATAAGGAAGGCATGACTGCTGGTGCTTCTGAGGAGCTCTACCGTTGAGCTTAGATGTCATGTATAAACCGTTCAGCTTCCACCTGGGACTCTTCAGTCTTCTGGCATAGACTCTTAAGCCTTGTGGCATGGATTCTTCAGCATTCCATCACAAATCCATTGGCCTCCTGACAGACTTGCACAGAACTTGCACAGAACACTACACTGAGTTCCAAACCTTGGGCTGGACTCTTTAGCCTCCAGCAGAAAGCTGCAGGCTTCTTTATCCAACTCTGTGGCTGACCATCATATAAGCCTGTCTTGTAATTTCTTATACATTTGTGTATCTTGTGTTATATCTGTCTCTAGTAAAACCTGATTGATAAAGATTTTAGTACCAGGAGTGGGATATTTTGTCCCAGCAACAAGAGAAAAGTAACCAAAACAGAATTTGGTACCCGGAGTGTGGTAAGGTACTTCAAAAGGCTGTATATGCTTTGAATCAGCACCCACTATATGGTACTGTGTCTTCCAGAGCGAGGATTCATGGGTCTGGGAATCAAGGGGTAGAATTACAAATGGTACCACTCACAATTACCCCTAGTGATCCAGAGAGGGGGAGGCTTATACCAAGAAGCACAATAATAATTCCATTGAACTGGAAGCTACAACTTCCCCGGGTCATTTTGGTCTCATGATTCAGAGGAAACCAGCTAAAAAGCAAGTCAGAAGGTTGTCAGGGGTGACTGACCCAGACTGGCAAGAGGAAGTTGGACTACTACTCCACAATGGAGGAAAGGAAGCTTTTCTTTGCAACAAAAGTTAGCCTGCCTTTACAACCTGTTGTAGGTTGACAGGTTTTGGGTAGCGGTTTTGTTTTGTTTTGGGTGTTTGGTTTGGTTGCTTGCTTTGTTTTAATTGGTTTTATTTGCAGGCTATGGAGCCAGACTACACAGCATGATTTCTCACTTTGACATTACTAAATGTGTAACCTTGAGCAAACAACCTCTCTGAATCTCATTTTCCAAATTACCAAAATGCAGGTGATAATACACCATACCTCGCAGGTTAGTTGTAAAAATTAAAGTAGTTAATATATGTAAAGAATTGAGACTGGCACCTATGTAACTTATCCATGTTATAAGCTATATGAAGGTGTTAACTATGGTATAAACCATAGTTATTTATTCTAATTCTTAGGCAAAGATATACTGTTTCCTTTTTTTTTGGCACCAAGAATCGAACTCCTAACCACATGCTTTTCAAGTAGGCACTGTGCCACTGAGCTATATCCCAGGCCCCAAGATTTACTTCTTTTGTTTTGTTTTGTTTTGTTTTGTTTGTTTTTCGAGACAGGATCCTACTATACAATTCAAGATGGCTTTGAACTCATAGCAATCCTCCTGCCTTAGCTTCCCAAGTGCTGGAGTAAGAAATGTGCACCAGTACGCCAAGGAAAAGATTAATTTTAGAACTCGGATGTTTTTCCCCCTGAAGTACTGGGGATTGAACCTAGGGACCTGTGCTTCTTCTGTTACAGGACCTCACTACGTTTCCAGGGCAGGCCTGAAACTCATGATGCTCTTGCTTCAGCCTCCCAAGTAGCTGGGATCATAGACATGTAACTGCACACCTAGACAGAATTTTTTATACACTATTATACAACATTCTCAGCAGAAATTGGGGCAGCAAACACATTAACACCAAACATACTAATATTTATATTACATGAGATAAAGACCGTAAATAATGTTAATTAATGTAGGCCAAATTTTCTCACCAAATGAGTTCCCATCACGTCAAGTTTTTCTGCTGACTAAATTACAAAAGAAATGCCTCACTATCATAGCTTTTTTGAATTTCTGTACTATAGGTCAGGGGTTGTAGACTGCTATTACTACTCCTAGTTTTCCTACCACCAATGAGATCTCAGAAAATACATTTCAAACTAAAAAAAACTTTATGAGGACCTCAAACTATTTAATAGTTTATCATCTCATGTCTGCTACCATTATTTAAAAATGACTACTTAAGGTTTAGTGAAATTCTACATGGTCATAAAACTTTCTAAATATAAAGCTGAACTGCTTATATTGTCTCAGTATTTATTATTGAATACTTCTGGTTTTGCTGTGTACTGTCTGTCTCCAACATTTGACTTCCTTTCTACTATTTGATCTTAAGAAATACCGAAGAGCCAGGGGTTTAGCTCAGTGGCATAAGCACCTGCCTAGCAAGCACAAGGTCATGAGTTCGATCCCTGGTACCAAAAAAAAAAAAAGAAAAGAACAGAAATAATAAAGGATTTTTTCCTCTTCACCACTGTATCTCCAGTCTCTAGAATAGTATTTGGCACATAAGTGTTCAATAAATATATGTTGGGCCAGGGATTTAGCTCAGTGGCATAAGCACCTGCCTTGCAAGCGTGAGGTCATGCGTTCGATCCCTGGTACCAAAAAAATAAAATAAAATAAAATAAAATAAAATAAAATAAAATAAAATAAAATAAAATAAAATAAAATAAAATAAAATAACACAACACAACATAAAATAAAATAACATAACATAACATAACACAAAACAAAATAAAATAAAAATAAAATAAAATAAAATAACATAACATAAAATAAAATAAAATAAAACAAAACAAAATAAAACAAAACAAAATAAAATAAAATAAAATAAAACAAAATAAAACAAAACAAAACAACATAACAACATAACATAAAACAAAACAAAACAACATAACACAAAACAACATAACATAACATAAAATAAAATAAAATAAAACAAAACAACACAACACAAAACAAAACAAAACAAAATAAAACAAAACAAAACAAAACAAAATAAAACAAAATAAAATAAAATAACATAACATAAAATAAAATAAAACAAAACAAAATAAAATAACATAACATAACATAAAACAAAACAAAACAACATAACATAACATAAAATAAAATAAAATAAAATAATAAATATATGTTGACTTAGTAAAGATATAACTGTAAATTAACAGTTAAAGCTTTATATTTGGTTAAAAAATACATCTTTTTTAGGTCACTATTAAATTCACATTGTGGGGCTGGGGTGTGGCTCAGTAGTAGAGCACTTGCCTTACATACACAAGGCCCTGGGTTCGATTTCCCACCACCAAAATATAAATATTAATTGATTAATTCATGTTGTTGTGAAGCTTATTCCTGGTTTTGGTAAGACAGTCCATATAATAATCAGCACAGAAGTAATATCATCACAGATTCTCTGATACCAGAAATGCACAGAATTTCACAGCACAGCAGGCAAAGTGTGCCATCCATTTCAGTGATTATATTAGTAGGAAGCCCTTGCCTATCTGACTAAATTTTATTCTAGCAAACTGTACCTGAGCAGCCAGTAATGCATTTTTCAGTTCTTCTCTGGTAACTTCTGGGGCATCAGTTTGTCCAACTAAACCTATTGTATTATTCTGAGAAGGCCTATCTTGCTCTGCTGTTTCCTTCAAATGAGCACTAAGGTAAGCTTTAGATGCAAGAAGATATCCATTCAACATGTGTAGAGTAATATCCATCAAGGGGGGACATCTAAAAGAAAAGACAGATATATAGCAAGAATATAAATGTATGTCAGAACATGATCAATTCAGTTAAACAGAAAAACCTAAATATCACAGAGTGGTAAATTTTCCCACTGAAATATTATTCTCAATATAAAACTTTAATTTCCTAATCTCTATATAGTTTCACCTGTTTTAACTTAATAGCCAAAATAGAATGTGATATAAGCTACAGAGAAAAAAATACTTTTTTTTTGCAGAAAATGATATTTCTCATAAATCTCTGAGACATGAGCTTGCAAAGCTGCTGTCAAAGAGGCGTGTTCCGTCTGGGGAAGATGAAGGCCAGAAGAGATTACATATCTTCTCCTGTTTCTTCTTTGAAGCAAGAGAACAAGTCTGTTTTCAGAGAATGATTCATCTCCTTAACCTGGGAAAGTTATTTACTAAGCCTTAGTCTCCTCATCTATAAAATAGGTACATGGTTATTCATTCCTCAAAGATTGTTGTTGATTAAATGTAAATGAAATAAAAGTGAGTAGAAAAAAGAAAACAGCAACAACAACAACAAAAAGATAAATTAGTAACCACTAGAATTTTAAATGCCAAGCCTTTTGGAAAAAAACAGAGGCTCCATTTCTCAGTCTTCATCTCAGAAACTAGCCTGTGCACCTTCACAGGTGCCAAAGCTGGGTTTACAATGGAAACACAGAAACCCCTAAGGGTCCACCTACATGTCAACGCCTCAACTGTGGCAACTGAAGGAACATTCTCACAGCTTCTAGAGGACATCCTGGTAATCTACATATGGGAGACTACTATGTAGCAGTTAACACAAATAAGGTAGAACTATGCATAACTAACATGGAAAGCACACTAAGAATAGAAAAAGTTTTGGTTTTTGGTTTGGTTTGGTTTGGTTTGGTTTGGTTTTTTGAGATAGGGTATTCCTGTGTAGTCCAGCCTGGCCTTGAATTCACTGTGTATGCCAGGGCAGCCTCAAACTCATGGCAATCCTCCTTCCTCAGCCTCCTGAGTACCAGGATTACAAGCATGAGCCACCGTGCCAGACTTGAAAGTATTTTTTAAAAGAATAACACAATGGCTACAATACCCTTAGGTTTCTTTAAAACCATCTGAAACCATATACATATATATATATAGTGAATTCAAGGCCAGCTTCAACTTCATCCAAAACCCTGTCTCAAAAAAAAAAAAAAGGAACTGGGGATTTAGCTCAGTAGCATTATATATATATGCTGGAAAATGGATATGGAAAGGCATATGCTTAACATGTACAAGACCCTACATTCAATTACCATCACCCCCACCTACAAAAGGACAAAAATTCAATAAGCAAAGACATGATATCACTTGCAGATGAAGAGCTCTTTAATAATAAAATAAAAAGCTAACTTATATATATATATTACTAAGTACACAGAAAAGTTAACTACATATACAACATTCTAACAAGTTTGCTCTGGAGATAAAACTTAGATTGGTCAAAAACAAGAAAGAATATGGCTTTTCAGGTTGGGGATATGGCTCAGTGGCACAGCACCTGCCTAGCAAGCACAAGGTCCTGAGTTTGATTCCCAGCACCCAAAAAAAAAAAAAAGAATGTGGCTTTTCTTGTTAATCTTGCATTTTACTAAAGGTGCACTTATTAATAAGTAATGTGGGAATTTTGATGCATACACAGAAGAGGGACTAGCATAATGAATCCCCAAAAACATATCACCCAGCTCCAATGGTCCCTACCCACTCTCCTAACATTGCCCCCAGGTTCATCCTGTCATGTTTATACCTTTATAGTGTGTGATGTTTTAAACTGTGACAATGTTGACTTAATAAATATTAAAAAGTGAAAAAGGCAAAATAATAAAGCAACAAGAAATAAAACTACAGTACTGGAGGCAGGCATGGTGGTGCACACCTATAAAACTATAGTGCTGGGAATGTGGCTCAATGGAAAGGCATATGCTTAACATGTACAAGACCCTACATTCAATTACCATCACCCCCGCCTACAAAAGGACAAAAATTCAATAAGCAAAGACATGATATCACTTGCAGATGAAGAGCTCTTTCATAATAAAATAAAAAGCTAACTTAAAAACTTAAATGCTGTGCATGGTGACATACACCTACAATACTACCAATTAGGAGGCTGAGACAGGAGGATTACAATCAGTTCAAGATCAATCTGGGCTATATAATGACTTTAAGGCCAACCAGGCACTACAGAGCAAAACTCTGTCTCAAAAAGCAAAATAAAAACAACAAAGCTATGTTAAAATATAAAGAAGAAATACCAATTGCTGCCTGACATGGTGGTACATGCCTGTCATCCCAGCACTCAGAAAGCTGAGGCAGAAAGATCGCCACAGGTTTGAAGCCACCGTGGGCTACACAGTGAATTCAAGGCCAGCTTCAACTTCATCCAAAACCCTGTCTCAAAAAAAAAAAAAAAAAAGCTGGGGATTTAGCTCAGTAGCATAAGTACCTGGCAAGCACAACGTGTGAGTTTGAGCCCTGGTACCAAAAAAGAAAAAAAAAAAAAATTACCAATAGCCAGTAAGTATATTAAAATGTTCAGCCAGGCATAGTGGCACACACCTGTAATTCCAACACTTAGGAGACTGAAGCAGCAGGGTTGCCATGAGTTCAAAGCCAGTTTCAACTATATAGCAAGACCCTGTCTACAAAAAATAAAATAAAATGTTCAATATAACAAGTATATTAATTAAAGTAGGAGTGCATCTTTCATATTTACTATATAAAATAATTCAAGAAGGTGCAAGAAAGTGTACAATATCAAATATTGCTATGGAATGTAAACTGGATAGGCCTTTCTGGATAACAGAATGAAACCATGAATTAAAAGCTTTGAAAATAGCCAGGCAGGCCGGGGACGTAGCTCAGGGGCACAGCACCTGCCTGGGCAAGTGCAAGGTCCCAAGTTCAATTCCTGGTAAAAAAAAAAAAAAAAGCCAGATACATACCTGAAACCCTAGTACTCTGGCATCATAAATCATAAATCATAAATCTGAGCCCAGACTGAGCAATTTAGCCAGATCCTGTTCTCAAAATTAAACAAAAAATGAAAAACAAAGGGTAGGGATATAGCTTAGTGCAAAGGCCCTGGTTCAATCTCTGATATCACAAAAATAAATAAATAAATAAATAAAATACCCAGCAGTAAATAAACGCATTGGGGAAGCATAGCACATCAATAAAATGAAATACTATGTAGTCAATAAATACAAGAAACAAATGTATTAACATCAGAAAAGTTTCACAAGCGGTAAATCCAATTTTAGTATATGTGCAGCCAAAGTGAGCACAAGTGGTATGTCCAAACTATAAAAACACTGCACACATTTTGGAAGCATAATTTTATAACTCCCCTGAACTAAACCATCTGGGGTGATCCATTCAATGGATGTCACCTACATAAGTGGATTTTAACACTGATAAATCATTTGTTTTAGAAGTGGTGCTTTTCAGCCAGGCACTGAAACAGCAAGTTTGTAGCTGCAACTACTAGGGCGGCTGAGGCAGGAGGATCACAAGTTCAAGGCCAGCCTAGGCAATGTAGCCAGACTCTTGTCTCAGAAGTAAAAAGAAATAAGAGATACAGGTTAGTGACAGTGTTTGCCTAGCATGCGTAAGGTCCTGCACTTGTCTCCCAGTACTAGCAGCAGAAAAAAAAGTACTTCTTTTCTAGAAGTATTATTTACCATGCTTTTCTTTTTAGTAGATACTTAATATGATTTGCACTATTTATTCTTTTGATTCATATTTCCTGTATAAGTCTGATCTCACCAAAGCATATTAAGCTGACTTAGCAGGTTTTGTCACTTCTACATCATCCCTTTGATTGGGTACACAGTGTGTATCTACTTGGTCTTCTTTCCTTAGCTTCTCTCCTGTAGCCCATCTAGCATATAGCTTCTTTCCCCAAAGCACCACCTAAATGATCTTCTAGCATCTGCATAATCTGACTCTATTCTAACTTTCCCAAAAACTAACCCTCTATTGCAAGCCTTTTGCATTCTTGCTTCTATATCTTTGCTCATACTCAAAATACCTTCTCAAATACTTTCACCAACACCCTGAACTCTTACTAATATATTATCCGTTTATCTAAACACTAGGTCCATCCTTTAAAACACCCAGGTCCCATATCTTTGTTGAGCTTTTACCAGCACTCATTACTATGCCATTCATCTGCATGTGGCCGTATTATTTACCTTTTCATTAGGTCCTCTTTCCCCATGCAGATGACAATCACTTTAAAGGCAGTACCCTCAACTTATATACCTTTGATGTAACTTATCACAACCAGAAGTAAGGTGGTATTGGGGGAATGCCTGTATTCCTGCATTTGGGAAGCCAAGGCAGGACTGTAAGTTTGAGATACCTTAAGCTAATCAGGAGTTCGAGACTGGCCTGGGCTGTATGGTGAAATCCTGTCTCAAAAAAACTAAAGGAAAAAAAACAACTAGAAATTCAAATATTAATGACTTGAGGTGAAATCACTTCAACATATTTGACAAAGAATTTGAAGCAATGTAGATTCAGTGAAGCTAATATCATAATTGCTGAAGATACAGGCCAGGATGGTGGTACACACCTGTAATCCCAGCACTTGGGAGGCTGAGGCAGGGAGTTCAAGGCCACCGTGGGCTACATAGTGAGTTCAAGCCCAGCCTAAACTACACAGCAAGACCCTGTCTCAAAAATCAAAACACAAAGAAAACAAAACAAAAAATTTTGAAGATACAGTTAAAACAACTAGAAATTCAAATTTCTAGTTAAAATTTGTAATTCTAGTTGAATATGTAAAACATACAGAAGGTATGCAACAGTTCAAAATGAGCCAGCATTTAAAAATCTTTTTTCAACATGCTAATTGAAAGTGTTTTCTTTACCAGTCTTCACTCAGAGAAAAGAGCCACTACTCATGGTTAACAAAACCAAAACTTACATTCACCAAGACTTTACTTATTAACCACATGTTGAATATATTTTTTAACCACATGTTGAATATTAAACTGAATATATAATTCATGAATATAAACAACTCAAGAAAAAAAACACATAGGTCATACTGCCTAGTTATTGCAAGAACATTAAGACACGAATGGAATTTCTTCAAATTCTTTTCACTCTCTAGAGTGAAACTCAGATGACACATACCTGTAAACTCTCTGATCACACCTTAGGACAATGAGGGGATCGATCATCAGGTCATTCTGGGTATACTTTTGTTGTCGTACAAACTTTATGGAAGGTTGAAGTGCATTAACTGTCATTACCCACAGCCTGATGAAAAATTAATCACAATAAGCAATGATGCTAGACAACATAATGACTTCAGTCACAGTCAGCTATAAGTAATATACATGAGAACCTATTTTTAAAGAACTTTCTCAAACTGAAAATAAGTTTCTATTTCTTAAAGTGCACTCTTTTTCTTAAAGATATAACAACTCCTTAACCAGCAGTTTTCAGGAAGAAATTACATTGTCACATATCCAATATAAGTGGTCTTGTGAAATTTTTTTTCAACAATTTAGTTTTGGTTATTGTATATTAATGCTGTTATACACTGTTGCACGTACCAGTGTATACTGAATTTACCTTCTAGGCATCACAGTATTAAGAACCATCCATAACTTATTGACTGTTTGAAGAATCCTCCGTGGAACCCCTGAATTCAACAGCTGGCTCATGTTGGATGTTAATACTTCTGCATATGGTATAAGTTCACTGGCAGAGATTAGAGTCAAGTGTTCTATAATCTGCATCACTTGTGTGTGATTTACTGGGACAGCTGAAAATGCTAAAAAAAGAAAATTTGGCAGTCATAATCTGAAGCTTTCCAAGCAGGAAATCACACTGCTCTCTTACACTACTGGCCCAACAAATCAAGAAAACAATTTTACTAAAAAATAAAACTTTCAAACATAGCCAGTTTTGATTAAACCTAAAATAAGAGCCTTCAGAAAAATTCTTGGAAGTACAGTTACTGCAAGTATTATTTCTGTAGAACAGCAACAACAAAAACTCATTTTAAAAATATTAGTAACCAGGTGTGGTGGCACATGCCTGTAATTCCAGCACTCAGGAGGCTGAGGCAAGAGGATCGCTGCGAGTTCAAGGCCAGTGTGGACTACACAGTGAATTTAAGGCCAGCCCAAACTACATAGTGAGACCCTGTCTCAAAACAAAACAAAAACATTAGTGACCCAAAGACTAATCTCATTTTCATGGGTGATTCAGATTGGTTTTAAAAGCAGTAGTGATACAGAAAAACAGACTAAAGTATTGCACCTGTTGATAGTTATACAAAAGCTTCAAACTTTTTGGCTCCTTTACAGTATATAAGCATCCAGCAGATTGCTGTTACTAAAACTATCTTTAGTCTTGTCCTTCCCAAATAAGAGTATTCACTAACCACATCAGCCTTTTAAGCACCCGAGATATAGCTAGTCCAAACCAAAGTATGAGGTAAGTATAAAACATGTGGCAGAAAAAGTTAATGTGGGTTCAAAAAAAAAAAAAAAGGAAACTGATTGATAATTTTACACTGATTATATGAAATAATGTATTGGAAGCATATAGTTAAATAAAACAAATATTAAAATTATTTTTGAAGCTCCTTCCTCCCTAGCTGTCTGAGAACAGGCAGCTGACATGAGTGACGGAGGAGTCACCCACAACAGGAAGCTCATAGGAAAGGAACAGTATCTAAAACAGAAGTTCAAGGCAAGCATGGTGGTGCACACCTGCACTCCCAACATTCAGGAGGCTAAGGCAGGAGGATCAATGCGAGTTCAGTGCCACCCTGGGCTACAAAGTGAACACAAGGCCAGCCTGAACTGCATAGTAAAACCCTGTCTCAAAAAGATAAAACGGGACCAGGGGTTTAGCTCAGCGGCATAAGTGCCTGCTTGGCAAACACGAGGTCATGAGTTCAATCCCCAGCTCCAAAAAAACAAAAAACAAAAAAAAAAATATAAAACAGGAATTCAGAAAAAAACTAGCCAAAATTAACAAGACCACATCAGCTCTCCTCTCTATGTCCCGGTTCAGAATCCATGTTCATGGTGGCAAGACAGCCAGCCTTGGTATAAATCACAATCCCTTAGGTTATGTAAGGAAAAATATACTCAAACATAGACTTGAAAGGACTATATGAGAAGAAAAAGACCTCAAGGTAACAGTGAAAGAAATGCAGGAGCAGGGCTGGGAGTTTAGCTCAGCAGTGTACATGCCTGCTTGGCAAGAGTGAGGTCGTGAGTTCGATCCCCAATACCCCCCCCAAAAAAAAAAAACAAGAAAGAAAAAAGAAAAAGAAATGCAGGAGCAGACAGAAGAAAGTTAGGGGTTGGGGGGAGGTGGCAAGGGCCAATGTCAGTGCTGGCAAAAAAGAAAAGATTCTACAATGTCATTAACATGCAGTGATTGTACAAACTTTTCACAAGAAGATTAATAAACTATAAAAATATTTTAAAGATTAACATTGCCTAGTCAAACCCATGGCTTCATCCATGTTAGGCAAGTGCTCTAACTCTGGCTATAGCCCCAGCCTTCCTTTTTACATTTACATAGGGATACTAGAAAGTTTATATTGTGTGACCTGCATTATTTCCATTTTTCTCACAGTGCTGATCTGGAACATTATCTATTAACAGCAATTATACTACCTTATTTCATAGCATTTATTTCTAAATATTTAGGGCTTTTCTAAAACCATACCATTTTTTTACAGTTATACAATATGAGGGAAAAAATTCAAGCATGTCAGTTTGATTCCCAGCACTGCAAGAGAAAAATAAGAATATACTGAAAAGAAATGGTTATGGGCCAGGGATATACAACTCAGCAGCATAAGTTCCTGTCTGGCAAGCACAAGGTCCTGAGTGTGATTCCCAGTACCAAAAAAGGTTAAAAGTTCCTAAACTAAAAAGAAATTACTTAAAATGCATTCACTAAAATACTAATATATGCCCAGGAAAATTACGTATGACTCAAGATTTCAATTAGCTTAGCATCTCCTTGTACTGCTAAAGGGGTAAGAGCATGATCAATTTACTATACCTTCTTGTAGCTGTTTAGGAGAGTGGATTTTGGCATTATTAGTCAGCAGCATTCGCCTTAACAGGGCATCAGTCCCTGTGATTTCTTCTTCACAGATCCAGTCATCCACAATACACAGATGTGGGTAATTAGTTGCAAGGAGACGCAGTAAAGCTGAATGCAACCCTTGAAAATTAACAGCAAGTCAATTAGATTCTCCATTCTTGAAAAATAGAAGATTCCCTACCTTCACTTGAAGGAAGCCAACAGCTAGAAAGAAAAAGTTATGCTCTAAACCAGTGTTTTTTACACAGGGATGAGAGCACCTCTAGTGTCAGAAGCCTGGAAAGCATTGCTCATGAGCAGAAAAACACATGCCAGACCAGATGACCACTGCAGAAACTCTGAAAAGAAGCCCTAGAAATTGGCACCTTGGTGCACACATAGCACATTTCAAGAACTGGCTCAAGCCAGAGGATCTGCTTAAAGAAAAATTCCAAAGCAGATACACAGTGACTTGGGAACCACCACTTACATCAAAAGTTCTCAAGATTTTCCACCTCATGTCAAGAGAAGTCTCCCCAATAAGCCCATCATGTAAGCGAAAGACAATCAGTACCTGCTTTTGTTTTCATTTTCTGCAGTGTTAGGGATTAAACCCAGGGCCTCATAAATGCCTAGGAAAAATCGTCTGACATAACATGTGAAGAGTGGAGAGGAAAAAAAGTGGGGGAGGCACTCTTCATAGAGGCAAAAATCATAGGATTTGAAAAAGGCTGACTCAGAAAGTCTGATAGGGTTCTATAAAGTGCATACCCTTTCCTCTCCAACCCTGCTGAGAATCACTGAAATGAGTAAAATTAAAGTTGCCCACTGTAACTGGCACCCTAAGCCAGACATGGTGGCACACGCCTGCAATCCCAGCACTTGGGAGGCTCAGACAAGAGGAATGCTGCGAGTTCAAGGCAAGCTTGGACAACAAAGTGCGTTCAAGACCAGTCTGAACTGCACAGTAGAACCCTGTCTCAAAAAGACAATTAAAAAATTTAAAATAAAAAAATAATAAAAGTGGCACCTTTCGGTTAAACCTCCCTTTTCCTAAATCAAAACCTGTTTCTAACATTTTGTTTACAGCACAATTTACCTATTTATGCTGTTGTGTAGTAACAATAAAATGAGTAATGCCATAAAAATGGTTAGTTATACGCAGTAGTATAAGTTATACTTATGTGCTTGGCACATAAGTATACTACTATTACTACTACTACTACACTATTATCACCATTAGTACAAGTATAATATAGTACCGGCAGTAGTTGACTCAGAATACTTAAGATCCAGCCATCCCTTCATGCAAGTCAAGTCAAATCATACATTGTTTTACCAGTAGAGATAATACCAGCCCCTTTTCTTATAAAAGCTGTGTAAAATTGATGTTTCTATGTTTAACAAGACATTATAGCAATCAAAAGTATTACTATTTTAAGCCAGGCATGGTGACACACACCTATAATTCCAGCACACTTAAGCGGCTGAGGCAGAAAAAACTGCAAATTCAAGCCTGCCTTGGGCACTATAGCAACTTAGTGGAACCTTGCCTCAAAATACAAAATAAAAAATAAAATGGACTGAAGATATAGCTAGGTGTAAAAGTCATGGATTCAATCACCAGTTCCTCCCACCAAAAAAGGTTTAAGCCACTATATATACAATTAAAATTATCCAAACAGTCATACACACACACAAAAAAAACTGCTTATAATAGTGTTAACTAATCTATATTTTATGTTCTCTTCAGTAAAATAGGTCAATCACCAAATGATGCTACATACATCATCATTTCTTTGGAAACAAACTATGCAAAGAAACAGGAAAATCTACATTCAACATTATAAAAGGTGTTTAAGAATAATATCTAATTTCTAAAAATACTACTATACTTCTATTAGATTGTATTTATAAACTATTACATTAATCCATATTCATACATTGTGGACCATGGAGCAATGACAAATAATGATCCATGTAATGATCTAGAAAGAGGTCCAAGATTGGTGGGGTGTTCTCTGAAGAGGCAATAGTATCATTCATAGTTGAAGCTATTTTTCTTAACCCCTAGCACTGAGGATGGAACTGAGGGCCAAATCATGCTACGCAAGCTCTCTGGCACTGAGCTCCCCCTCCTTTCTTTCTCTCTCTCTCTCTCTCCCCCCCCACCAAACTACATCTCCGGTGCTTTTTATTTATTTTTAAATTCTGAGACAGGCTCTTGCTGATTTGCCCAGACAGGACTAAAACCTGCCATTCTCCCGCCTCAGCCTCCCAGGTAGCTGAGATTACACATGTGCACCATTGAATCCCCACTAAAAACTTTTTATTTATGTCTGTGACTATCAGGCTCCACCATATGAAACTGCTGTTTCTGTAGGTCAAAAATGATGGTCCCTTTAGCCGGATGTAGTGGTGCGCAACTTTAGTCCCAGCTCCTAGGAGGTAGGGACAAGAGGATCACCATGAGTTTGAGAGCAGCCTGGGCTACATAGTGAGTTCAAGGCCAGCCTGAACTACACAGCAAGACTATCTTAAAAAAAAAAAAAAAAAGATGGCCCCCAACTTATGATTATTCAACTTAATTTTTCAACTTTACAATGATATGAAAGCAAGATACATTCATTAGACACTGAGCTTTGAATTTTTATCTTTTCCAAGGGCCAGCAATATTGCGGTAAGACACTCTCTCATGGTACCAGGCAGCAGTGAGCAGCAGGGAATAGCAACTAAACCAGCCACACAATTCACAAGGGAAAATAGTGAATACTCTACTCTGTACTGTGTTGCTCAGATGTATAAATGCATTCTCTACTTTCAACTTATGATGAGTTTGTATCACTAATAAACCCATCATCAGCAAATACGTCCCAACTCCTACTGTAGCCTTTGAACCTATCAAATAAGCATCAGAGAGGACTCTGATCCATTAGAGAAGAACACAGTTTGGAACACAATCACTAATTGAGTATCTTTCTTGTTTTTTGCAGTGCTAGGGATTGAACCCAGAATCCTACAAATGCCAGACAAACATTTTACCACCATACTTCTAATGCTTAAATATTTACAATTTTATTTGGTTCAACCAATAAAGGAAAATGCCTAAAAATAAACACCAAACTAGAAGTTACAGTTTTTTGTAGGAAGAGATAGGTTCCATTGGGTGAAACAATGAATTTGTAAGGGAAGCAAAGAGTAACCTCACTCTTACATTGTTTCAATTTTTAACCTTGAGCATCTATACACTTTATAAATAAATATACATTTTTTGAACATAAACTTTAGCAGTAAAAAACAAGCGAAACAAATACCTCCCAGCTCCTGTTGTAGCCCTTGAGCCTGTCGAATGAGGAATTTGATAGGAATCTGATCCATTAAAGAAGAAGAATATGATTTGGGTTTTCTTTGCATGGCAGCTGTCAGTCAGAGATAAAAAATATATATATAAAAGTAAATCATCAGAGCCAACAGAAATCTTAACCTTCAACCCAAATGGGAACAAAAACATTGCTTTTATTTTGCCATTAGTGTATGTTTGTGATACATAATAATTATGTTCATTTTAAGGAAATGGCACATACATATATTGCATATTGATCATTTTTAATACCTGCAAATTACTTTTAATTCACTTACTGAGTGCATAAAAAATGAAGAATCACTATCAAACAGTGAATAAACACAAAAAGCAAAAACCTATCTAAAGGAAACATCTGGAAAATGCCCTCAAATTGAAACCAATGGGGAGAAAAATCAATATAGATGAGAGAAGTCATGCGCTGAAGTTCACTACACTGAAAGGACTGGTGAGTTAAGAGCTCCCAAATCTAACAAGAAGATCAAATGCAGTCATGAACACAGGCTTAAATTAAGAGCCTTGTGATCCCAATGCAACATTTTAAAAACCCTTCACTTAACCATCATATATACAGCAGTGGTGGCCAATCTTAGCTCACTAATCTCTGCCTTATCTCTATCATGTTTCATGGGCCTCGAACCCTATGCTCATTCCAAGAAACTGCTGTATACCACATGATTATGTGAGACTCTCAAGCAGGGACTCTGCAGTTTGAAAAAGCATATTCGCAGGTTTTACTCCTTATGCTGTTCTTTTTCAAACCATGAAATGTTCACTGGAAAGCTCAACATTTTTCAAACCACTGAAAGTAAAGGCCAACAATTTTTTGTTGATTAAGCAAAACAGAATGTATGGACTACAATAAAGATTATCATCTGGGGTCCTTCCACCTGCAAAGCAAGGACTCTACCACTGAGCCACATCCCCAGGCTTCCATATACGTCTTATCAAATATACTCCCCTACAAGTCAATTACCGTAATTTTCCAGAAATATTTTATGAGCAAAGAATATGCAGAAAGCAGTCAAAACAGTAATCACAGATTCCAATGACAGTCAAATCCCAGCTCCAACATTTCCTACAGAGGAAAGTTACTTAATTGCTCTGTGCCTCAGTGTTCTGCCCTGTAAACTAAAGACAACCCATGCAATAGAACTGTTGTGACGGTTTCCATGAGTTAACACCTACAAAGTGGTTCAGCAGTATTTGGCACAAAGTGAGGACTCAAATGTCAAGTAGTAAAAGTAAGATCTAAAGTCAAGACTGGAGATGTAGCTCTCTGCTGCTCAGCATGTACCGAGTTTAACCCCTAGCCAATCCCCCCACCAAAAAAGAAGCAAACAAGAAAGAAAAAAAAGAAAGAAGGGAAGAAAACA